>JAPYYA010004291.1:0-11954 GCA_028533165.1 Leontopithecus rosalia | reverse complement strand
TTTAGGCTGGTTTCTTCCCTTTATTATGAATTTATCCATCTGTCGTCTTTACAGTTACCACCTTTCTAATTAGGTTTCTGAGTGGATGCCCAGTTTATTGATTCCCAGTGCTGGAATCCGAGCAACCCACTGTGCCGGCCAAAACAGCAGTAATAAGGCTGATGGTGCTCCTCTGCCTGGGAATCTCCGGTCTGGCTTTCTTATTGAGTCCCTAATAAGCGGCTCTGCCTTCCCGGAGCTCCAAGCATTAGTCAGCAGGGAACCAAGCCCGTCCACTCTACACGAAGAGCTGCCGTGCCGGGACGCCGGCCACAAGAGTCACGCTGGCGAACCGTGGGGCCCCTCCACTGGGAATCTTCTGGTCTGTGAGTGACGAAAATTTGCCCGAAAGTGTGGCGTCCTCTCGTTCTCTGGGCTTTCACCGGGAGCTACAATCCCGAGCTGTCAGCGATCATCCATCTTGGATGGAAGTCTTTTTTTTTTTTAGGTCTTTTTTTAAAGCAATCTGATAATCACTGCATTTTATTGGTAGGAGACACTGATATTTTTTAATTGTTCATTTTTAAAAAATGGTAGATAGTATTGTTTGATGCTTCTAAATTTTTGTTGATTTAAAAGAGGGTCTTCCTCTGTCACCCAGGCTAGAATGCAGCAGTGCAAACATAGCTCACAGCAGCCTCAAACTCCTGAGTTCAAGCTATCCTCACACCTCACCCTCCCAAGTAGTTGGGACTACCGGCACACATCATCACACCTGGCTAATTTTTTTCTTTTTTTTTTTTAGAGACAAAGTCTCAGTATGTTGCCCAGGGTGGAGGGGACACTGTTCATATCATTTACATTTACTGTGATTATTAGCATGATCTGGTTTACATCTACCATCTTGCATTTTGTCTTCTATTTTTCTCATTTGCTTTTTGTTCCCTTTTTTCTCTTTTTCTGCCTTATTTTGGATGAAGTTTATGATTTTTTTTTACCTCCTTTGTTGATTAGCTAGCTACCACATTTTTGTGTGTGTTTTAGTGATTAGTGTTTATAGTATCTTTAACTTATCACAGCCTCCCTTCAAGGAGGGAGTCTAGTCACAGTCTGCCTGCACATGTGCTGCTGAGCTGCCACGGGCTCCGTCCAGCTGCTGTGTAAATTTCTTCATGATTTTATTTACACAGTTAAGGTTAGAACCTCCTCGGCAATGGCAGACGCCTTTCCCCCTCACCGAACTCGACTGTCCTGGGTTGAGCTCAAGCTGCTCTGCTGGCTGCAAAAATCTCAAACCAGAAAGTTTCAGTTTGCTGGTCTATGTCGGGGTGGGACCAACCAAGCCAGATCACTTGGCTCCTTGCCTTCAGCTCCCCTTTTTTCAGGGGAATGGGTGATTCTGTTTCGCAGGCATTTCAGGTGCCAGCCAAAATGGCTGCCCAGATTTGTGCTGAAAACGCATGGTGCCGGCTGAAACAGCCACTGAGATTTGTGCTGGAAACCCATGCTTGTTGGCTTGGCGGTAATCTCCCGGTCTGTGGGCTGTAAAGATCATGGGAGAAGGAAAATATCTAAACCAAAGTGCTGGAGTGGCCAGAAAAGTCCCCAGTGGCCTCTGTTGGGTAGGAGGGTAGGTCCTCCCACCCATTGCACTTCCCAGATGAAGCAGTACCACACCCTGCCTTGGTTTGCCCTCCTTGGGCTACACCCACTGTCCAAGGAGTCCCATTGAGATGAACCTGGTATCTCAGTTGGAAATGCGAAGATCACTCTCCTTCTGCATTGGACGACACTGCGGAGCTCTCCTATTAGGCCATCTTGGTGGAAGTCCTAGTATTTTTTTCTTCTTTTCTCTTTTTCTTTTTCTTTTTTTTTTTTGAAATGGAGTTTCGTTCTTGTTACCCAGGCTGGAGTGCAATGGCGCGATCTCGGCTCACTGCAACCTCCACCTCCTGGGTTCAGCCAATTCTCCTGCTTCAGCCTCCTGAGTAGCTGGGATTACAGGCACGCACCACCATGCCCAGCGAATTTTTTGTATTTTTAGTGGAGACGGGGTTTCACCATGTTGACCAGGATGGTCTCTATCTCTTGACCTCGTGATCCACCCGCCTTGGCCTCCCAAAGTGCTGGGATTACAGGCTTGAGCCACCGCGCCTAGTATTTTTTTCTGTTTCATTTTGCATCGTTGTGTATTGCTGTATCTTTGATTTCACTAATATATTTTCTTTCATAATTTTCCACTATTCCAATCCAGTTTATTTCAGACACTGTAATTTTCATTTTTAAATGTTTAATTTCCATTTTTATATCATCCAGGTATACTAACACAGTCAATGTTTCCTCTAGTTTCTTGAACATTTAGAATACCATTATAGAAATTGTTTTAATGTCCTCGGCTACTAATTCTGTCTTGACTACAACAATTATGGGTAGAAATTTCCTGAATTTTGCATGCCTGGTAATTTTTAATTAGATGTCAAAACACTGTAGATTTTACCTTATTGGTGCTGGACATTTTTTGTATTCTTATATATATTTTGAAGCTTTGTTCTGAGACATAGTTAAATTAGTTGGAAACAGGTTGATCCTTTGTTGGAGTCTTGCTCCATTTTAGCACTTACACATAAAATAGACGAACAATAAGTGTCTATCAATTTGGAGGCCTGGGCAAGTCTCCTGTACTCTAGAGAAGGAAGACAAATTCTACAAAGTTGCCATATGAGTAAAATTTTAGGGATGCAGTGTTCAGAAGCATGCAGGGATTTACCCACCTAAGTAAAGAATAAATTAGTACATCTTATACCTTACTACACAAAGATGACATGCAACACCTGGTGGGCCTCTTGGGGTTCTGGACACCACATATTCTTTATTTGGGAATCCTACTCTTAGCCATACACCCTACATCAGGTGCCACAAAAGAATAGCATTTTTGAGTGGGGGCCAGAGCACAAAAGGAAAGTAGATGTCCCAGGCTGCGGCATAAACAGCTCTGCACTTGGGATTTTTCAGCCAGGAGAACATAAGTTTTAGGATGTATTGTAGTTTAAAAAAATGCTGTATGGTGCTTATGACAAGCCCCAAAGTGAAAAAAATTGCAATGAAGACCCTTAACTTTCTGGATCAGAGCCATGCCATCTGAAGCAAAGAATTACATGTCTTTTAGAGAAAAAAAACATATCCTGGCATGTTTCTAGGCCCTGGTAGAGGGCCTGTAACTCTCGGGATCATATCAGTGGCTCGGTTCCTGACCAATAGCAATATGAGCTATCCCTTATGAGCAGCTGCATCTCATAATCAATGAAGTCCTGGATGAGATAATATAGGGCAGTTGTTAATGACGATTAAGCTATAGAAAGTTTTTTGAGATGCACAACAAGTGTGATTTTTTACTTCTTTCAAAGAGAATTCTATGAAAAGAATCAATGTTTACATTATATTAATTTAAGCTTTTTGATAAAAATTTCAATGGAAAGGAAGAGGTCCTAACATTCCAAACTGATGATGAAGCACTGATTATGTGCTAGAACCTATGCAAGGACTTGGCTTCTATTAACCCAGTGAATCTGTAAAACAAACCCTACAAGGAAATAATCATTACTACTCATTTGAAGATGGAGAAGTTGATGCTCAAAGAAAATAAGCAACTTATCTAAATAAACACAGAATGTTGAGAAGAAATATCTGTCTGCCTTCAAATAAATTTTTACCATATGCCATTCTGTTCCTAATGCAAGAATGGTTAAAATATTGTACAATTTCTATTTGTTGACTTTATGACATAATAAATTATATACAGGTATATATCACACACGCACATGTATAAACACACAGCTGAATTGGGGAACGGAATATCTTGTTGCATTCTAAGGCTTTCCCATTTTCATTCCAGCCTTCACTCTCCTCTAGTCCTCCTAACAACCTCTGCAGATTAGTCTTAAAAATGACTTTTAAAATAAACATGATAGCTTCTTTGTGTATTTCCTATGAAACTGTCATGCATAATTTGTTTAATGCATATTTCTAGAACAAAATTAAAGAATCTAGAAAGCAAAGTCATTGTATCTACATTATTATGGGATTTTAAAACTGAACATTTCCTTTAATGTGAATTGATTTGCACAAGGTCACAGAACCAGGGAATGGACAAGCTAATTCTGTAAACAAATTTTAGCAAGTACCTAGTTACGTGACAAGGACTAGGATTATAATCATCTATTACCCAATTTAGTGCTCTTTCCAATATACCCAAAAACTAGTTTTCAATAACTCTGACCAAAACATAAACCCCATGAGAGAGGGATTTTGTTCTGTTCATTTCTGCAACACCAGCAAATTGAGCAGTATCTGGCAACTGAATATTTAATGAATTATTTGAAGAAAAAGTTAATGAACCATCGATTTTCAGACTGTGTAAACATCTTTTGATGATTTACAAGTTACTTAAGAATCTTGCCAGATTATCTTTGGGAATGTTAATAATTACTGCACAATTCAAAGATTTTAGAATTCTGATCAGAAATGTTTCTATTTTGCATTTAAGTGGCATATGTATGGGAATAAGTATTTCAACTATGTGTGCTTTATGATTGCATTCAACATAAGTGAGAGTTTATTCTTTCTTTTTTTAAAAAAAAAATTGTGTTTGGGGTGAATTTTTTGTGTTTTCCTCCGTTGTTTGGGTACCATGCAGACACAGCCGGAATCTATAATTGGCCCAGCTATCATTGAGCCCTCGCTTACCCAATGGAACATCAGCTTTATGAAAGCTGGTTTGCTTTTCATGTTCACAGTAGTGTATTGAGTTTTATAAAATGAGGCTCTCGCAAGCCATTATCAGTAAGAGATAATGAAAGGCTAGTAGGAACCAGGTTTGCATTGCTTCTTTTTAGGGCATTTTACAAAGGTATACTTGGGAATGCTGTTTTTCAAAATCCTGTCCTGACAAGTTAAGTACTGGCAGTTCTTTGTTAAAAGAAAAATCTTTCATCTTTTTTTTTTCTTCTTTTTCTATTTAGGAAGGTTTCCTTCCTCTGAGATAGCTTTCTTTGGTCTGCAATATGCCTATACTATGGCGGGCAGAAATTCACAATTCTGTCCCTACCACTACCCTTTATTTTGAGCATAGGAAAACTTTTAACTGTATGTTAAATGTGAAGACAAGGCACATTCTTCATGTTTCAGTAATATTTATTCATCACCCACAAATATTTTCTGGGTGCTTAACATGACTAAAACAATGACTTGTCTCTTATGATTAAGCTATATGTATGGTGGAAATGATTTCTACTGCCTGCCTTCTACATTCCAAATCCTGAGCCCTGTACTGACATTACATAACTTTATATTTGGAACACCCCCAAAAATAGGCATTAAAAAGAATAGATTTTTTAACATGTTTATCAAAAAATGATATTTGTGAGGTATATGCATACATTGGAGAAAGATTCAGTCAAGATCATTTTTGTGATGATCTTGACTGAACCTTTCTACAATGTATACCTAGACCAAGACATCACATTGTACCTCATAAATATAAATAATTATTATTTATCAACTTAAAAGCTTTTTAAAAAGATAAATGAAATTTGGTAAAACTAAATGGCTTTCCAAAGGTCACAAAGATGGAAGACCACAGACTCTGATTTCAAGCTTATCTTTTGGCCGACAATCCTTATGCTCTTTATATGATAACAGATATTCAAACTTGAGAACTCCAGAAAGGTATGTACAGATACAGCAGGTCTACAACCTCCAATACAAGTACTATGGTATAACATACTACAGGAAAAACATAAGGAAAATTTATAAATCGAATTTAGTAAACTAAATTAAACAAAATACATAAACAAAATAAATTATAAAATAAATAAAATGTAAATTTAAATTAGTTTCAGTTTTAAAATACATTATACAGTTATAAATTATTAAGATATTGAAAAATTTTAAATTGCTCCTTAGGTAATTAAACCCCTTGGCTTTGGTCATTTATAAAGCTATCATTAAAGTAGATTTAGCCAGGTGCAGTGGCTCACACCTGTAGTCCCAGAACTTTGGGATGCCAAAACAGGAGGATCACTTGAGCCCAGGAGTTTGAAACCAGGCTGGGCAACATAGTGAGACATAGTGAGACCTTGTCTCACACAAAAAATTAGCAAGGCATAGTGGCACGACCACAGTCACAGCTGCTCAAGAGGCTGAAGCAGTAGGATGTCTGGAGCCCAAGAGTTTGAGGTTACAGTGAGCTTTGATCACACCTCTGTACTCCAGCTTGGGCAACATAGCAAGACTCTCTCACAAAAAAAAAAAAGTAAATTTAATGTCGTAGGCAAGATTTTAAGGGCACTGAAAAGAAAGAGAACCTTCCCTCAAAATTATATTCAAGCAACCTCCAGGCCCCAGTCTTTTAGTCTGAAAAAGCAGGTTCCATCAGTGATTTTCAAACTGTGTACCTCAGAGCCCTGCTTTCTATAGAGGTACCCCAGAGGCCCAGAAGGAAAGCAGGTGACACAGCACTGCCCCTAGCATTCCTATCTCATCCACCCACCCCCTACAATATACCTTCAGAGTGCTGCAAGTTATATATCTTGGATTTCTAGTCAAGATTACCTTTAAAGAAAATATTCCAACTTTTACAATTAATTTTTAAAATCAAGTTTAATAGCCATGTGACCCTAATTTTTGTAGTCTGTCTTCTGATTCAATGATTGTGAAGCTTGATAAAAATAGTAGTTGGTCTAGAGTAGAAATCACAAGTGCATATGCCTTCTGGGGTCAGATGCGATAATTAATTTTGTTTAAAAAAAGACTGATTTGAGACTATATAGGTAATGTTAATTTATGGCAACCTAAGAGTGTATGTCCTATAAAGAAAATGTAGTAAACATATATATACACAATGAAATATATTCAGACATTAAAAAGAATGAAATTATGTCTTTTGCAGCAACGTGATTGGAAATGGAGGTCGTTATCTTAAGCAAAACAACTTAGAAAGTCAAATACTGCATGTTCTCTCTTATGAGTGGAATCTAAATAATGCTTGCAGGTAGTATGGAGAATGAAATAATAGACATTGGAGACTTGGAAAGGTAGGCGGGCAGGAGGGAGATGAGAGATGAGAAATGACTTAATGGTCACAATGTACATTACTTGGGTGTTGATTACGCTAAAAGCCCAGACTTCACCACCACTCAATGTATCAGTGTGAGAAAACACACTTGTACCTCTTAAATTTATACAAATTTTTTAAAAGAAAAAAAGGAATGTGTGCCCTATTTAAAAATTTAAACTCTACATATTTGTCTTTAGCACTGTGCTTGCAAGCAAGTCTACAGCTTCAAACATGTGACTCCTAGTCTACAAATCACTAGAATGAGAAACTCTGTCCAACAAGAACTCTGAGTTAAAAAAATTGTAAGGGGAGGATTATGTCCACATCATCATCATCTAGTTTTGCATGGGCATCGTTACTGTTTCTTTAAAGAGGGACCCAATGGAGACTAAATGCAACTACGGTTTGTGAACCTTGTATCCAACTATCCACATTGGGCATAAGGAAAATATTGATCAAACACAAACACATAACCAACTGATTACCTCTCATTTGTCCTCAATTTCCTGACATATAAACTGGTCTCTAAGGAATCCTAGCTCTGCCACTACCATTGTCCAGCCTGTGGTATCTCTTTCCCCAGCTGTGATCCCAGGTGGGTTATTTTCAAGTAACACATCACAAATTCTCAATGCTGTCTTTTGCTAAGAATAAAATGTGTGTGTGAGTGTATACACACACACATACAGGCATGATATGGTTATGGGGAGACTTAATCCCTGCTGTTCATTGTTCGCTGCATCAAAGGGAGGCTGCCAGACACTTCTCTGTGAATGCACTAGTCTCAGAGCAGGGTCAAGAAGAGCCTTCTTCCTCTGGCTCCCAGCATTAGCTGTCTTATGTTTGACACCTCGTGCTGAGATGCCTTACTTGGTTGGAAGCTCAGCACTAACTCCGCTCAGTCTGATGAGGCACTGCCTGATGAGGCACTTGGAAGAACCAAGTTGAGGCTGTCTTGAAACTGCAAAGAGAGCCAGAGGGTCAGTGTAGTCAGTTTGTAAAGAATCAACCTGGCTAATGAAGGGGCCAGGAAAGTCCAACTCACTGGTGTAAGGCTGTCTTTTGATGCTACAGGAGAAAGGAATTAATACTTTTAGTTTACAGTAAATGTACTTAGTAACACTGAATCTTATTTTTTTGTTTATTCTATTGTGTTTTACCTTGGCACAAGAGAAGTTTAGACAGAGCACAAAAGGAAGAGTACAGTTCTCCCAGGATAATGAAATGCAATGACCTGGAAGGAATTGGGGAAATTGTAAGTAAAGTTATGAATATAAGAGAGTGAAACATAAGTTTGAGAAAAACATACATGGAAGGAGTCAGAAAATATGTCACTGATCATTGTATTTTCCTACAGTATGCTGATACTTATAACACACAGTTATAGATTAAATTGCATAATGTAAGTAAAGTATTTCACACAGTTCTTGGTACATGCAAAGTGCTTAGTAAATGTTGGTTAAAATTTATTGTCAATGTTATTGTTGGAGAGAAAGGTTTTGACAATGCACTGATAAATTCAGTGTTCATAAAGCTTATTAGGTGACTATGCAGAGCGCTTTACATACATTAACCCATCTAATCCATACACTATCCTATAAGATAGACATTATTACTACGTCAGATGATGAAACCAAGGCAGAGAGAAGTGAAATAGCATGACCACGATTATCTGATTTGTAAGTGGTAGTCAGAATTCAAACCAATGCAATGTGCTCCTGAATCCAGGGTTTGGTCACAGGCTCTGTGGTCTCTCTAGAGCTCGATGGCCAGCAATGTCATGTGGGTGAAGGGGGAGAAGGCAGCAAAACACACTGCCAAGTGTGTACCTATGCAACTATCTTACATGTTCTGCACGTGTACCCCAGAACCTAAAACACAATAAAAAAATAAAAAATTTAAATAACAGCACTTTGGGAGGCCAAGGCGGGTGGATCACGAGGTCCAGAGATCAAGACCATCCTGGTCAACATGGTGAAACCCCATCTCTACTCAAAATACAAAAAATTAGCTGGGCACGGTGGCGCGTGCCTGTAATCCCAGCTACTCTGGAGGCTGAGGGAGGAGAATTGCCTGAACCCAGGAGGCGGAGGTTGCAGTAAGCCAAGATCGCGCCATTGCACTCCAGCCTGGGTAACGAGAGCGAAACTCCATCTCAAAAAAAAAAAACAATTTTTAATAAAAAAAAAGAAATATCAATTTTATTTTCTTCAGTGAGAAGCTATTGATGTTGCTTTGAGAAAACTGAAATAAATCATGCCAAAGTTGAAGAAGCATTGGAGGGTAGAGAGGCTACTTGATATCAGAATTCTTTTAGGAGATCATGGAAAGACAAGGTACTAATCAAAGACAGTGATGAGATGGAAGCAGAAAGAGAGACATAACATAAGGGACAAAACTCATCTGAGGTGGGAGAGACAGAGTGGAATCTAGAGCACTTTCCAGGTTTGAGTTAGGGTGAGTGGAAGGAGGTGACACAGTTACCCACTTCTGAAGGAAAAGAATTGGGGACGTAAACAGGATAAAATAGAATAAATATAATTGAAGTGGAAGTTCTGGTAGGATGATGTCTTACTACTACAGTGAAATGCAAATGCTGCATAAAAATCGACTATAACTTTTTAAAGAAGGGATTGAAGGACCAAATGTTTGACCATGTTGGAGAGTCTAGCTAATGAACTTAGGCAAGAAAAACAAAAAGCATAAGGGTCATAAATGATGAAATAGAACTATCATTTTTCTTAGGTGACAGGATTGGCACCGATAGGCAAACAATTAAAATCAGTGACAGTAACAAGGTGACTCAATATAAGGTCAATACATAAAAATTATACAGCAACAAATCTTAAATTGCTACAATAAAATTATTTACAATTGCTTCAAAAAAATCAAATTCTTAAAGATAAATCCAATGAAAGATGTGCAAAACTGCTACACTGAAAATAATAAAACATTATTGAAGGCAATTAAAGAAAACAAAAAAGTTGTGGAGAGGCAACATTCATTGACTAGAAAATTCAGTATTATTAAGATCAATCCTCCACCAAAAAGATCTGTAAGTTAAATCCAACTCTTATCAAAATCCCAGCAGGAGTGTGACAGTGTACATACGTGTGTGTGTGTGTGTGTGTGTGGTGTGTGTGTAACTTCTTAAGCTAATACTAAAATTTATGTAGAAATGCATAAAGGTCAAAAAAAATTTAAGATTATCTTAAAGAAAGACAACAGAGAAGAGTTTATTTTGCCAGATAGTAAAACTAATGATACAGCAATAATGAATACAGTGCAGTATTGGTGAAAGTTAGACAAACTGACCAATGGACTAGAATATCAAAAAAAAAAACATGGTGAAACCCCGTCTGTACTAAAAATACAAAAATTAGCCAGGTGTGGTGACAGGCACCTGTAATCCCAATTCCTTAGGAGGCTGAGGCAGGAGAATCTCTTGAACCTGGGAGGTGGAGGCTGAAGGGAGCAGAGATCACGCCACTGCACTCCAGCCGGGGTGACAGAGTGAGACTCCTTCTAAAAAAAAAAAAAAAAAAAAAAAAAAAAAAAAAAACAAACACAAAACAAAAGAAGCCCACACCCACACAGAATAATTTCTTTTCTGTGTATGTTTATGCAGCATGCTAGGGAAATAATATTCTTTTCAATCATTAGTGCTAGGTCACTTAGATATCCAATAGGAGGAAACAACTTAGCTTCCACCATACACAAATGTTGATTCCAAATGGATTGTAGACCTAAGTGTACAAGAAAAAAGCTTAATAAACATTGGTAGGAAACATGAGAAATCTTGAGATAGGCATATATTCCTTTGGGATCGGCATATTTGTCTTCTTATTTTTAATAATTTTAACTTTTATTTTAGATTCAGAGGGTACATGTTGATCTGTCGCATGGGAACACTCTGAGATGCTGAGGTTTGGAGTCCAGATGATCCCATCATCCAGGCAGTGAGTACAGCACCCAGTAAGCAGTCCCTCACCCTTCATACCCCTTCCTTCCTTCCCACCCCAGCAGTCCCCAGTGTCCATTGCTCCCATTTTTATACCCATGTGTACTCAATGTTTAGCTCCCACTTATAAGTGAGACCATGTGATATTTGGTTTTATATTCCTGCAATAATTCACTTAGGATAACAGCCTCCAGCTGCATCTATGTTGCTGCAAAGGACATGATTTTGTTCTTTCTTTGTGGCTGCATAGTATTTCATGGTGTATATTTGCCACCAGTTGATTTGATAGACACCTAGGTTGATTCCATATCTTTACTATTGCTGCAATTCCATATGAATTCATGTGTATTTTTTGGTAGAACGATCTGTTTTCCTTTGGGTATATACTTAGGTATATTTTTCTTAAACAGAACCTCAGAACTTCTAACCATGAAGGGAAAAAAGTTATAAATTGTGCCACATTAAAATTAAGAAGTTCAACTCACCAAAAGACACAATTAACAGCATATAAGGCAAGCCACAAACTGAGGAATATTTGGAATATCTATGTAAAAGGTTAAATAGTATCTCACCAAGATATAGTCCAAGTCCTAACCCATGGTATGTGTAAAGGTGATCTTCTTTGGAAGTAGAGTTTTTGAAAGCATAATTAAGCAATTTAATATAAGATCATCCTGACGACAGGAGGATAAATTTACACTGATGGGAAGAAACCAGCATAAAAAGGCTGAGAATACTCAAAATCAGAACGCCTCTCCCTCTAAAGATGATCACAGTTCCTCATCAACAATGGAACAAGACTTGATGGAGGAAGAGCGCATCCCAATAACAGAATCAAACTTCAGGTTATGGATAATAAAAAACTTCCGTGAGTTCAAAGAACATGTTGTAGCCCAACGT
>JAPYYA010004290.1:0-11955 GCA_028533165.1 Leontopithecus rosalia | reverse complement strand
GAGGTGTGGGCAGGGCCGCCTCCCGCTGGGTCCACGCCGAGGTGTGGGCAGGGCCGCCTCCCGCTGGGTCCACGCCGAGGTGTGGGCAGGGCCGCCTCCCGCTGGGTCCACGCCGAGGTGTGGGCAGGGCCGCCTCCCGCTGGGTCCACGCTAAGGTGTGGGCAGGGCCGCCTCCCGCTGGGTCCACGCTGAGGTGTGGGCAGGGCCGCCTCCCGCTGGGTCCATGCTGGGGTGTGGGGCACAGCTGTCTCCGTCCTCCCAGCATCTTCTAGGGCTGCCTCAGTCGCCATCACTCCTGGGCCCAGGGCCTCCTACACCCTGAAAGCCAGCAGCCAGCTTCCTCTCCACCGGGATCTCTGCCCTCCCTCTTCTGAGGACCCTGGTGACGCTGTCAGTCCAGCCACACAGCCCAGGGGAGGGTGGCAGCCTCCGCTCTTCACCATCACTCACTTCACCTGTCTGCAAAGTCTCTCTTCACACGTGAGGCGACAGGGTCACTGATTCAGGGAAGAGGATGCAGGCCTCCTTCCAAGCTCCTGTTCTCAATGCCACGTTCATCTACCCGCCCAGCACTGATGGCCGCTCCGCCCTCTCTGGCCCAGGGTCGGCAGCCGTGGGCTCAGACTGTCACTGAGGGCACGCCAGCATGGATGGCGGAGGTGGACCCAGCAGGGCTCGCCCGGCCCAGACCTGTGCCTGTACGGCCACAGCAGTGACACCAGCTGCCGCCTCCAGCGCCCTCTGCCGGCGGCCTGTCCTGCGCGCTGGGAAGGAGCCTGGAGCTGACCATCCTGGCAGGCAGAACCCAGCAGGCAGCTTGGAGACGCCCAGCACAGACAGACCCCAGCGTCTCCTCCGAGCAGCTGCTGGCAGCTTCTCCATGCTCACTGCAGAATGCTGGGGTCCCCTGGAGAAGACCTGCAGCCACAGGGAAGGCAGGGGAGTTCGTGGTGCTGGACCACCCGGGCGAGAACCAGGCAGGGCCCCCAGGACACGTCAGCAGCCCCATCATCCAGCCTGGGAATGCGCAGGGGCCTCTGCTGCCACTTTCTCCAGGGCTCCTTGTGGGTTCACCGGAGCCATGGGCTACAGAGGAGCAATGTCGACTGGGCTTGCTGCACAGAGTGTGAACTGAACCATCCCTGCCCCAGCGCTGACCCTGCTGAGGATGCCAGAGGGGGCTTCGAGGCCGGAAACTGTGCTCTGTCTCTTGGGGAGGGTGGAGGGCCGGCTCAGGGACAGTGGCCTCCTGTGTGTCCAGAGCGGGGTCTAAGGGCTCCCTCTGCCTGACAGCCATGAGATCAGGGGGCTTTCCGTCCCACGTTGACCGTGGGAGCAAAGCAGAGGTGCCCGTGCCGACCCCTCAGGTCAGCCAGCTGTGAACAGCCGAATCCAGCCCAGGTTCCCTCAGCCCCGCTGGAACAAGCTCTGGGTGAGGCCGTCCACTCTGGGTCCCGTGGTCACTAGAACCAGTTGGGCCGGCTTCCCTTTTCTGTGCCCTGTTTGGGCACCTGTGGGCTTCACGGTTGTCTCTGCAAGCTATGCCAAAGTCATGTGTGCCCAGTCCCCCCTGCCTTTACCTTCAGAGAAACGGTCTTTGTTTCTCCCTGCCCCCACCCCACTCGGCAGGAACAAACCGCTCGACCCACTGGGTGACGGCGTCTGCAGGTTGCTCCCATTTCCTCTGCAAATCGCCGCCTCCCTCACCCTCTTTCCAGGGGCCGGCTACTTGGGACACATGTTCAAACTCAGCTGCAGGGAGAGCTGGAGAGGCCCCGGTGCGGAGGCCACATGGCAAGTCCAGGGCTTCCCTGCTGTGCCTGCTTCACTGGGAAATAGTGGAAATCCTCTAGAAACAGACATGGTGGCCGGCCCTCCCGTGGCTCTCCCGTGGCCCTCCCATGTGCTCAGCGCCTGCTGGGTGCCAGGCTGCTCTAAGCTGTGCAGGGCTGGTGGCGTGGATTGGCTGTGTCCCCACCCACATCTCATCTTGAATTGTTCCTGCTGAGCGGGTTGGGGCCGCTCAGAAATAAAGACCAACATTTCTCTGAATGTAAAGGTAGGGAGGGCTGGGCCACACGTCACTTTGGCACAGCTTGCAGAGAGACAGCCATGAAGCCCACAGGTGCCAAAACAGGGCACGGAATGTGAAAGCCAACCCAACTGGGTCTAGAGACCACGGGACCTGGTCAGGACGGGCTCATCCAGAGCTTGTTCCAGAGGTGCCAGGGGAGCCCAGGTTCCCATAATCCCCTCGTACTGTGGGAGGGACCCCATGGGAGGTGATTTGATCTGATCCTGGGGGCGGTTCCCGCATGCTGTTCTCCTGATGGGGAGTTCTCACAGGAGCTGGTGCTTTCATGAGGGGCTTTTCCCCTTTGCTTGGTCCCTCTCCTTGCTCCTGCCACTTGAAGAAGGACCTGTTTGCTTCCCTTTCTGCCATGATTAAGTCTCCTGAGGCCTCCCCAGCCCTGGAGAATCATGGGGCAATTAAACCTCTTTCCTTTATAAATTACCCAGTCTTGGGTACATCTTTATTAGCAGCGTGAGGACAGACTTACAGGGTGGGCGAGGCCTCAGCTCCACGGAGAGGCAGGCAGGTGAGCAGCAGGGTGACTTCAGGCATGCAGGAGTGACAGCAGGGCTCCTCCTGGGGCCGGGAGTCTGGAGCTCTGACCCACCAGGGAGGGGCCAGGGTGGGGTTCCTGCAGAGGGGCACCTGCAGTGAGCCTGGGATGAGGGGACTTGAAGAACCGTCCAAGGAAGTTTACATGAGTTTAGAGAAGAGAGGACAGTGGAAATGCGGTTTCCTTGGTGGGGATGATAAACACTGACCAGCTCACCATCTTCAGCCGCTCACACAGCTCCCAGGAAACTGGGGATCTCGGCCCAGGCCAGCTGACTGGGAAAGATGTTGGTCCTTCCAGAACCCCACTCGTGGTTACAGGACCCCAAAGGGCCAGGTGGACTCGGGTGGGCTCCATACATCCCAAAATGAGGAGGGACCTTTATGGGCTCCAGGGATAGGGGCTGCTGCCGGGGTCCCCCCGTGACCTGCCCACAGACTCACATGGGTGCCATCCTGGGCCACGCCAGGAGGGCGAGTGAACTGAGCCCAGCTCGGCGCCACGTCCCAACGCGTGGCTGCCTGCTCCATGTGCCTGCCTGTGGCTGCACCGCCTCTACCCTGTGAGGACTGGGCAGCCCTGCTGTCTCGGAGGACTCCAGCTCTCCAAGGCTGCAGAACTCCCCTGGGAAGAGATGGGTGGAGGAGGCAGCTGGTTTCTCCTCACCTTTTCCCCAACACATTATTATGAAAACTTCAAATGCACAGAAAGTTAAGTTTCGCAGTGACACTGCACAGCCCCTAGAGCTTCCAGAGCCCTCTGCTGGGCCATGCACCTCACCTACTGCCCACCCACACAAGGCCTTACTTTTGTGCCCTTCAAGTCCGTTGCAGGTCTTGGGGTCCGACCCCTGCATGGTTTGGCCGAAGAGGTCAGTATTTGTGTCCAGTACTGTTTTCCTCCTGAGCGAAATGTACACACAGTGGAAGGTGCAAAGCTGACATGTGACCCGCTGAGCCAAGGCAGGTGCACACATCAGCCACGTCTGAGCTCCACCCTCTCTCCAGACGCTTCCCAGACAGCCCCCTGTGGACAACCGCCGTGATTCTTTTCCGCCATAGATTAATTCTGCCTGGTTTAGAAACGCATAGAAATGAAGCCACCGTTGCCCGTGCTCTCCGTGTGCGGCTCCTGTAGCCCAGGCTGATGGGCTGCGATCCGTGCTCACTGCTGCACACGGCTGCCACGCCCTTGTCTGCCGAGGTGTGTTCCGTGTTCCTAACGCACCACAGCATCTGCATCCGTTTCCCTGTCGGCGGACACCTGGGCTGGCTCCAGTTTGGGCTGTTACACGTGAAATGTCCCCGCCTTCCTTCTCCAGGTCTGTGTGGGCAAAGGTTACGTTTCTCCTGGCCCAGTGCCTGTGACCGAAGTCTCTGGGACGTAGTTTCCAAGTGCAGCCTCTTTCCCAGCGAGTGGGGAGCTTCAGGCCCGCCACACGCACGGCACTCAGGGTGGTGCGTCTCTTTCACGTTAGCAGCTCCGGTCCCTCCGGGAAAACGACACTGCCTTGCAGGTTGGCGATGGCTGACGATGTGCAGGGCCTTTCTGTGTGTGCTGGAGATTGAGATGCCATGTTCCCTGAAACAGCCACTCACACCTTCTGCCAATTTTGTTAGATTGTTTTAGATTATTTTTAGCGGGAGTTTCATATCTGGAGTTCCATCCAGAATACCGTTCTTTTGTCAGGAGTATGTTTTGTGACTTTTTCCCAGTCCACAGCTTTGGAAAACAGATGGAAACTGTCCCGGATGAGCGGAAGTTGCGGATTTTGGTGAAGTCCTGGTGGAATAGTCCATTTTCACCCTGCTGATAAAGACATCCCCAGGAGAAGACGGGCCAAGTGAAAAGAGAGCTCTTGTGAAAAGCCCATCAGACCTCGTGAGATTTGTTCACTCCCAGGAGAACAGTATGAGGGAAACCACCCCATGATTCCGTCGCCACCTGCCAGGTCCCTCCCACAATACGTGGGGATTCTGGGAGCTACAATTCCAGATGAGACTTGGGTGACGACGCAGCCAAACCCTCCCACCTGCTCACTGGGGTTTCCTTGTGTGGCTGTTGTTTCTGAGGAGCCTCTGCCTCCCACGGCCAGTGGTGCCACCGAGTATCTTCCTCTGGACCACTTACGGTTGTACCTTTTACCATAGGGCTGTTGGTAACCCGCCTAGATCAAGTGTGGGATCAAGTCAGTGAGGCTCAGGGCTAAGATTCCCTAGAGATATTCCCTCCTTCACCCGCTGTGGAAAGGAGGCTACCTCCAGCTGCATGCTTGGATGTCTCCCTCCTGCACCACTCCTGTGTGACCGTGGGGGCATCCACGCCACTCTATGTGACTGTGGGTCTGTTCTGGACACTCCCGTGTGACTGTGGGTCCGTCCTGGACACTCCTGTGTGACTGTGGGTCTATCTGGACACTCCCGTGTGACTGTGGGTCCGTCCTGGACATTCCTGTGTGACCGTGGATTCGTCCTGGGCACTCCTGTGTGACTGTGGGTCTATCTGGACACTCCCATGTGACTGTGGGTCCATCCTGGACACTCCTGTGTGACCGTGGGTTCGTCCTGGGCACTCCTATGTGACTGTGGGTCTATCTGGACACTCATGTGTGACTGTGGGTCAGTCCTGGATAGTACCGTGTGACTGTGGGTCTATCTGGACACTCATGTGTGACCGTGGGTCTATCTGGACACTCCCGTGTGACCGTGGGTCTATCTGGACACCCCTGTGTTCTGTGGGTCTATCCTGGACACCCCTGTGTTCTGTGGATCTATCTTGGACACTCCTGTGTTCTGTGGATCTATCTTGGACACTCCTGTGTTCTGTGGATCTATCTTGGACACATCTGTGTTCTGTGGGTCTATCTTGGACACTGCTCCATCCCGTGCACCCGTCCATCTCACTGTCTGATCGTATCCACTCGCTGTACGGATGTAGCAGCTGTAGCTCACTTGAGCTCATGATCAGTGATACGTGCCTTTCCCTTCCAGCTACTTTCAACTTACTTGTGTCTTACATCAAAGTGTTCTCTTCTGGAAACCATGTTCCAGGTTCTTGTGATCTATTCTGGCAATCTCTGCCTTTGAGTTGGAGATTTTAGCTTGTAAAATGAATTGCGATTTTGATGTGTTTGGATTTACTCTCCATGATACTATTTGTTTTCTGTTTTTACCACTTTTAGTGATTGTTTTGCTGTTTTGAATTCTTCCATTTCTCCTTTGCTTCCTTCTTTTAGATTATTTTAATATTTAAAAAAAATTTTTTAGTTTATCTACTAGTTTTTACCTGGTTTCTTAGGGTTACTCTAAGGGACTAAAATCCATAACCTTTTCACAGCCTGTCTAGAGTAACACTGTACTATTCCATAGTACATTTATAGAAAGCTTGCCACTGTGTAGGATTGTTTCCTGCCTCCCTCCCCTCCTCCTACAGGCTGGTCAGGGTCTTCCACGGGTGTGGTGCCTGTGGGAGGGTCCACTACCCTCCACCCTGAAGAGTTTCATCTAGCATTTCTGGAAGTACAGGTCCATAAATGGCAAATTCTCTTATTTTATGTTTATCAGGAAGTGTCTTTATTTCATCTTTATTCCTGAAGGATATTTTCCTGGAATAAAGAGTCTGGGAAGCACACCCCCACAGGGATGGGGGGTCCCCAAGAACTACCAGATGCAGGGCCACCCGCTCCCACCCCTGCACCTTGGAGCCAACTAAACTTGTGGGGGGGGTGTCCATGGCCGACCCACGAGTTTGCAGCAACTGGGGAGACAGTGCCCATGCCAGGATGGTCTCTGAGCTGCCTCCCCCAGGTCACCCATGCAGGGATGGTCTCTGAGCTGCCCCCCTAGGTCACCCATGCGAGGATGGCCTCTGAGACCCCCACCCAGGTCACCCATGCAGGGATGGTCTCTGAGATTCCCCCAGGTCACCCATGCAGGGATGGTCTCTGAGCACCACTGGGGTAAGGGTCCGCCTGTAGCCAGGGGCTCCCTGCAGTTGCTGTGAAGTCTGCAGCCCACCCAGCTCACCTAGGACCTCCATGCCGGGGTCCAGGTCCCTCTGCAGGCGCAGAGGCCTGCAGGAAGGAGGCAAGGCAAGGCCAGGACTGGTGCTCCGTCGGAGGTCGGGAGTCGGGGGTCGCGGTCGGGGGTCGGGGGTCAGGGGTCTGGGTCCCCGCACCACCCCGCCTGCACCCGCTACTCTCCCTTGCCCCGTGGAGGGCAAGAGGGGCAGTGCTGTCCCAGGAGGACGCAGGCCGGGTCTGCAAGGGGATCAGCACCTTCCTCTCCGGCAGGTTTTACCTGGTCAGCGGAGGGGTCCCATTCATCATCTGTGGGGTCACAGCTGCCACGAACATCAGGAATTACGGGACGGAGGATGAGGACGCCGCGTAGTGAGTACTGGGCACCTGCCACCAGGAGCGGGGAGGGGCGGGTGGGCTCTGGACGGAGCAGCAAGGCTGGGGCCTGCACTCGGGGCTCACCCAGACCCGCGCCCCTCCCAGCTCGCACCCCCAGCAGTGCGCGGCGCCCCCTTCTCTCCCAGGGACTCCACCCTAATCTCTGCCCCTGGACAAGGCAGGCCTGGTTTCCCTTCCATGGGAGGGGCCTGGGGACAAACAGCTATTCGGCAACAGCACGGAGCTCAGCTGAGGAGGGAAACCCCATCAAGTAGGAATGGACCCAACCGTCCCCGCCATCGGTGCCCAGAGCCGTCCTGGAACCCCTGGTTCAGCGCCCCCAGTTCCTTTTGAGGCCCCAGAATCCCCCGCCCCTTGCTCCCTGCCAGGCCCCGCCCACCCACGCCGGCCCCGCCCACCCAGCTCCGACCGGCCCGACCCGGCCCACCCACGTGCGCCCTCTGCCTGACCCCGCCCACCAGGCTCCACCTCCCCGGACCCGCCCACCCACGTCGGCCACGCCCGCCAGGTTCCGCCCCCTGACCCAGCCTCACCCGACTCCACCTCCCTGGCTCCGCCCACTCACGTCAGCCCCGCCCAGCCCGCTTCGCCCTCTGGCCCCACCCACCAAGCTCCGCGTCCCACCGGCCCCCACCCCACCCGGTTGCGCCTCCGCCCGCCCTGGAGACACTTTTCGGGCTCCGGACCTCCGGAGCTGGTAGGGCCGATAGGGCCGCATTCCCATCCACACTCAGCGACTCTAGAAACGCCCGAGGCCACCAAGCCGCAACTGCACAGAGCCACTCGCTTGTCGGGGTGGGCGCGGGGCCTTTGCTCCGCAGGAGTCCCGAGTCCCGAGTCGGAGTCCCGAGTCCCGATCCCGCGTCCCGCGTCCCGCATCCCGAGTCGGAGTCCCGAGTCCCAAGTCCCGATCCCGCGTCCCGCGTCCCGAGTCCCGATCCCGCGTCCCGCGTCCCGAGTCCCGAGTCCCGAGTCCCGATCCCGCGTCCCGCGTCCCGAGTCCCGAGTCCCGAGTCCCGAGTCCCACGTCCCGTGTCCCATGTCCCGAGTCCCGAGTCCCGAGTCCCGCATCCCACGTCCCGAGTCCCGAGTCCCGAGTCCCGAGTCCCACGTCCCGAGTCCCGAGTCCGCGTCCCTGCCCGGCCCGCCCCTCTGACGCGCGTCTCTCCCCCGCAGCTGCTGGATGGCCTGGGAGCCCAGCCTGGGCGCCTTCTACGGCCCGGCCGCCCTCATCGCCCTGGTCACCTGCGTGTACTTCCTGGGCACCTACGTGCAGCTGCGGCGCCACCCGGGGCGTAGGTACGAGCTGCGCCCGCGGCCCGAGGAGCAGCGGCGGCTGGCGACGCCCGAGGGCGGCCCGCGCGGGCCCCGGCCGGGCACCCCACCCGCCCGCGGCGGCCCTGGGGCCTCGGTGCTGCAGAACGAGCACTCGTTCCAGGCGCAGCTGCGCGCCGCCGCCTTCACGCTGTTCCTGTTCGCGGCCACGTGGGCCTTCGGGGCGCTGGCCGTGTCGCAGGGCCACTTCCTGGACATGGTCTTCAGCTGCTTGTACGGCGCCTTCTGCGTGACGCTGGGGCTCTTCGTGCTCATCCACCACTGCGCCAAGCGCGAGGACGTGTGGCGGTGCTGGTGGGCCTGCTGCCCGCCCCGCGGGGACCCCCGGCCCGCGCTCCACGCAGACGGGGCCGCGCCGGGCCACGCCACCTGCCTGCACTCGCCGGGCCTCGGACAGCCGCGGGGCTTCGCGCACCCGCCGGGACCATGCAAGATGACCAACCTGCAGGCCGCGCAAGGCCACGCCAGCTGCCTGTCGCCGGCCACCCCGTGCTGCGCCAAGATGCACTGCGAGCCGCTGATGGCGGACGAGGCGCATGTGCACCTGCAGGAGGAGGGCGCCTTCGGGCACGACCCCCACCTGCACGGGTGCCTGCAGGGCAGAACTAAGCCGCCCTACTTCGGCCGGCACCCGGCGGCCACCGAGCCGGAGTACGCCTACCACATCCCGTCCAGCCTGGACGGCAGCCCCCGCAGCTCGCGCACAGACAGCCCCCCCAGCTCGCTGGAGGGCCCGGCGGGGACCCACACGCTGTCCTGCTGCGCCCAAGGTGACCCCTTCCCCATGGTCAGCCAGCCCGAGGGCAGCGAGGGGAGCCCTAGCCTCTACAGTTGCCCCACGCGGCCCGGCCATCTGGAGATGCTGCGTAGGACACAGTCCCTGCCCTTCGGCGGTCCCAGCCAGAACGGGCTGCCCAAGGGTGACTTGCTAGAAGGCCTGCCGTTTGGCACCGACGTCACTGGCAACATCCGAACGGGACCCTGGAGAAACGAAACTACTGTGTAGCCAGGGCAGGGGACACGGAGTCCCTGGAGGAGCTTCAGAGCAGAGCCGGTGAGGGGGGGTTCCATCTGCCACATGAGGTCACTGGGGGCACCAAAGCGACCCCGCCTTTCAGAAGCAGTTCACACCCGCCGCTGCCCCCTTCCGTGAGAAAGACCTCAGCAGGGGAAATGCTCTGGGCCACGCCTGGTCCTCTTATCCCAAATCCACGTGTTGGGCCCTGCACATGGCCATCCGTTTCTGTCCTGTGGCCTCCAGTCCTGGGGTGCCCAGAAGCAGAGTAGGGGATTCCATCAAAGAACCCACCAGAACCCCAGCATGGCCCTGCCAAGATGCCCTGCGGCCCACAGGGTCCTGGCTTCCTCGGGTGTGGCCAGCAGGGCCGAGACCACAGCAGGAGTCTGCCCTGACCTTCCCAGCATTCAGTGTGTGTCTTGTGTTCTCCGAGGCGGTGGTGGCCGGTCTGTCCCCAGCATTCTCGCTCTGGGCAGAACCCTCAGGACCCTCCACTGTCCTGTGTCTGAGCCACCCCTACAGCTTCCCAGGTCCCCCACGCACCTCTGCCCACTCAGTGTCCTAGGTCAGCCCCCGCCCTGCAGGGCTGAGAGCACCATGGATGCTGGGGGCTGCAGCCGCGCTCTTGACTCTGGGGATAGCTGTCGACCTCAGAGGGCCAATGGGGGGGCTCTCAGGGGCCCATGCCTTTGGAAAATGCCTAACATCCTTTAGTGAAGACTCGACTTCCAAAACCAGCCACCCGCCTTGGGACTGGATTCCACTCCAGTGTAGGCACCTGGCAACAAGAAGGTTCTATCCCAAAAAGAAGAGGGACTGGCTGGTGGGACGTTCTCACAGACAAAATCCCTTTCCCTTTTTTTCATCTCCATGAAAAACATGTGGGCACCAAGCCCTGACTCAAAGGACAGATGTGGATGGCAAGCCTTCTGTGAAAGCAAGTGGCCCGTCCCTTGGTGGGAGGAGTCCAGAGGGCCATGGGTGTGACACGTGCACAGCCCTCCCTCCCTCCCCTCCCTCCTTCCCTGTGACACATGTGCACCCACACATACACACAGGCGCACACACATGCATACCCCACATGCGCACCTGTCGTGCACATGTGCACACACTGCACGTGGAAGGCGTGTGTTTTCCAGCGCCCCACGTGCCAGGGTGTCATTGCAGATGGTTTCACCTGCAAATGTCAATGTCAGCAGCCTCACCAGTGCACTGACAGTCGGGCGATCTCACCAGGAGCACAGACTTCTAATGTGCACCTCCCAGAAGAGGGGTGTGGGGGAGTGTTCCCAGTGCCTGCTCGGTGGAAGGGCTCTCCGGAGGCTGGCACTCAGTATCTGAGTATGAGGAGACTCACTTCCCGGGGTGTTGGCAAACTTCACCACGATGCCATCGGCCACAGCGTGCTTCACCCAGCAAACCCGGTGCGTCCTTACAGGTCGACCAGATGGGCCTGCAGATGACGCCTGGTGGCTCTGCCTCCACCTCAACTTTCCACCCGCTTCCATAGCCGATGTGAACCCGAATCCCGAGGCTGTGCTGTGTACACACTGTAGGTGCAGAACCGTCCACACAAAAATACAGTCTTTGCGTTGTCTGCTCTTCGTGAGGCTGGTTCATAGCACCCGTGCATTTTCTTGCCCTCCATGGGGGTAGAGGGGCCCGGGGTGTGTGGCCCTCTTCATGTCCTGATCCTGGGGCGACGCTGCTCTCCCTGGCCCCTCCAGCCCGTCGTGAACTTTCTGCCCTCAGTGCCCCTGGCTGAGCAGAGAGGCAACCTGCCATTGAACCAAAGAAAGTCAACGTTAAACATTAAACCTCCATGTGTTTCTATGCTGACTTAGCCTCGTGAGTCCACTCAGGACTGGCGTTGGGCCGTATCCATTTGCCCGTAATGTTCTGGAGCGTAAACATCCAAAGCCCGGCCACAGCGAAGGGCTCCCAGCTCAGAGGCACCTTGCACTGGACCCTGGAGCCAGAGCCAGACCCAAATGCTGTGTCCCGCATCTGACTTTTGTGCCACTTCCTTGTATGTGTCTGTGTATCACTTGTGATGAAGTGTGTGTCTGTGTGTGGGGTGTGATGGAGTGTGTGTGCCTGTGTGTGGGGTGTGATGAAGTGTGTGTGCCTGTCGGCTTGTGTGAGTGTGTGTGTAGCATGTGATGGAGTGTGTGTCCCTGCCAGCCTGTGTGTCTGTGCCTATGTGTGTCCCTGCCAGCCTGTGTGTGTGTGTCTGTGTGTGGCGTGTGATGGAATGTGTGTGCCTGCTGGCCTGAGTGTGTGTGTGTCTGTGTGTGAGATGTGGAGTATGTGTGCCTTCCTGCCTGTGTGAGTGAGTGTGTCTGTGTGTGGGGTGTGATGGAGTGTGTGTGCCTGCCAGCCTGTGTGTGCCTGTGGGTGGGATGTGATGGAGTGTGTGTGCCTGCCGGCCTGTGTGTGTGTGTGTGTCTGTGTCTGTGTGTGGGATGTGATAGAGTGCGTGTCCCTGCCAACCTGTGTGTGTGTCTGTGTGTGGGGTGTGATGGAGTGTGTGTGCCTGCCGGCCTATGTGGGTGTGT
>JAPYYA010004289.1:0-11958 GCA_028533165.1 Leontopithecus rosalia | reverse complement strand
TGCTGGAATCCAAGCAACCCACTGAGCCAGCCAAAACAGTAGCGACAGGACTGATGGCGCTCTTCTGCCCAGGAATCTCTAGTCTGGCTTCCTTCTTGAGTCTGTAACAAGTGGCCCTGCCTTCCCGGAGCTCCAAGCATTGGTCAGTAGGGGAACCAAGCCTGTTTACTATGCACGAAGAGCTGCCATGCCGAGACACCAGCAAAACCACTGCACCGGCCACAAGAGTCATGCTGGTGACCTGTGGGGTTCCTCCACTGGGAATCTTCTGGTCCATGAGCGATGAAAATTCATCTGAAAGTGTGGCATCCTCTTGTTCTCTGGGCTTTCACTGGGAGCTACAATCCCGAGCTGTTAGTGATCAGTCATCTTGGATCTCTCTGATCGCCACTTTTTTTTTGTGGTGAAAAAAAAAAAGTGGCAATCAGTCCTCATTATTAGTCTATTCAGGGTTTTGACTTCTTCCTGGTTTAGGCTTGGAAGAGTGCAAGTGTCCAGGAATTTATCCATTTCTTCCAGGTTTACTGGTTTATGTGAGTAGAGTTCTTTGTAGCAATCTCTGATGGTAGTTTATTTTTCTTTGAAATCGGTGGTGATATCCCCTTTATTGCTTTTGATTGCATCTTTTCCTTTTTTATTAATCTGGCTAGTGGTCTATTTTGTTGATCTTTTAAAAAAAATAGCTCCTGGATTTATTAATTTTTTGAAGCATTTTTTGTGTCTCTATCTCAAAACACCAATGGGTCTTGACTTTTTATCCAATTTGCCAGTCTGTGTCTTTTGATTGGGGCATTTAGCCCATTTATATTTGTTTAATATTGTTATGTGTGAATTTGATCCTACCATTTTGATGCTAGCTGGTTGTTTTGCCCATTAATTGCCACAGTTTCTTCACTGTATTGATGTTCTTTACCATTTGGTACGTTTTTGGAGTGGCTGATACTGATTGTTCCTTTATATGTTTAGTGCTTTTTTCAGGAGCTCTTGTAAGGCAGGCCTGGTGGTGACAAAGTCTCTCAGCAACTGCTTGTTCATAAAGGATTGTATTTCTCCTTTGCTTATGAAGCTTAGTTGCACTGGATATAAAATTCTAGGTTGAAAGTTATTTTCTTTAAGGATGTTGAATATTGGCCTCCACTCTCTTCTGGCTTGTAGGGTTTCTGCTGAGAGATCCGCTGTGAGTCTGATGGACTTCCGTTTGTGGGTAACATGCCCTTTCTCTCTGGCTGCACTTAGCATTTTTCCTTCATTTCAACCCTGGTGAATTTGATGATTATGTGCCTTAGGGGTTGTACTTCTTGAGGAATATCTTTGTGGGGTTCTCTGTATTTCCTGGACTTGAATATTGGCCTGCCTTGCTAGGTTGGGGAAGTTCTCCTGGATAATATCCTCAAGAGTGTTTTCCAGGTTGGATTCCTCCTTATCACATTTAGGTATACCTATCAAAAGCAGATTAGGTCTTTTCACATAATCTCACATTTCTTGGAGGCTTTGTTCATTTATTTTTATTCTGTTTTCTCTAATCTTGCCTTCTCATTTTATTTGAGTTGATCTTCAATCTCTAATATCCTTTATTCTGCTTGGTTGATTTGGCTATTGAAACTTGTGTATGCTTCATGAAGTTCTCATGTTGTGTTTTTCAGCTGTATCAATTCATTTATATTTCTCTCTAAGCTGTTTATTCTCGTTAGCACTTCATCAGATCTTTTTTCAACGTTCTTAGTTTCTTTGCATTGGGTTAGAACATGATCTTTTAACTCAGAGAAGTTGGTTATTGCCCACTTTCTGAAGGCTGTTTCTGTCAATTCATCAGTCATTCTCCTTCCAGTTTTGTTCCCTTGCTGGTGAGGAGTTGTGATTCCTTGGAGGAGGAGAGGCATTCTGGTTTGGTTGTTTTCATCCTTTTTGTCCTGGTTTCTTCCCATCTTTGTAGATTTATCTACCTGTGGTCTTTGTAGTTGGTGACTTTTGGATGGGGTCTCTGAGTGGACATCCTTTTTGTTAATGATGAAGTTATTTCTGCTTTTTAGTTTTGCTTCTAACAATCAGGCCCCACTGCTGTAGGACTCCTGGAGGCCTACTCCAGACCCTGCTTGCCTGGAGATAACCTGTGATAGCTGGAGAACAGTAAGGGTTGCTGCCAGTTTATTCTTCTGTTATCTTTGTCTTAGAAGGATACCCGCCAGATATCAGCCTGAGATCTCCTTTATGAGGTGTCTCTTTGGATATATGGGGGTTGGGGAGCTGCTTGAGGAGACAGTCTGCCCCTTATGGGAGCTCAAGTGCTGAGCTGTGAGCGCCATTCTTCTGTTCTGAGCTGCTGGGCAGATATGTTTAAGTCTGCTGCAGAGGAACTCATAACCAACTCTTTTCACAGGAGCTCTGTCCTGTGAAGGTGGGACTTTATTTATAGGTTCCTGATGTGCTGCTGCCTTTTTTCAGAGCTGCCCTGCCCAGTGAGGAGGTAGCCTAGTCACAGTCTGTGAGCAAAGTCACAGTCTGTGAGCTGCTGTGGGCAATGCCCAGCTGCTGTGTGAACTTCCCTGAAGTTTTGTTTATATATAGAGGTATTGTTAGAACTGCCTCGGAAATGGCAGTCTGCCTCAGTAATGGCAGACTGCCTCAGTAGTGGCGGGCTGCCTCTGTAATGGTGGACTGCCTCAGTAATGGTGGTCTGCCTCAGTAGTGGTAGACTGCCTTGGTAATGGTGGACGCCCTTTCCCCCACAGAGCTGGCCTGTCCTGGGTCCAGTTATGCTTGCTGTGAAACTCTCAATGCAGAGCATTTCAGATTGCTGGTCTTTGTGCAGGTGGGACCCACCAAGCCAGATCACCTGGCTTCCTGTTTCAGCCCCCTTTTTTTCAGTTGAATGGGTGATTCTTTCTACCAGGCATTTCTGGAGCCCAGATTTGTGTGAGTTTTTCTGCAGAGACCCACTGTGCTGGCTGTTTCTGGAGACTTGTGGCGCTTTTCCAACTGGGAATCTCCTGGTCTGTGGGCAGTAAAAATGTGTTTGGAAATGTGGTGATCACTCACCCTCTGTATTCTCGCTGGGAACTGCACTTCAAAGCTGTTCTTATTTGGCCATCATGGATCGTCTTCCTTTAGTTTTCATAAGAAACATATTTTACTTTGGTAATAAAAAGCAATACCTCTATAAATGTTATAAATGTATAATAAAACTGAGAATGGCAAGGTAGGAAGAATTTCAAGGTACATTTGTTTTTATTCTCTTAAGATTGCCTGGGGCTCTGCTAGGATGTATATGCATTATGTTTTATGCCTAAATGGCAATGGATTTACATACAAAATGATTCTTCAAATGACTACAAAGGTCATCATTCCCAACTGCCAGAAGGTGAAAAAGGCTTTGGAATAGTGATAGTTGCCATTAATAAGTCCTAATGATGGACCAGGCAACATCCTAAGAACTTTATATGAATTAGCTCATATCCTCTACACAGTAGATACAAGAGGTAGATATTATTATCATCCACATTTTTCAGATGAAGAAATATGGGCTTAAATAAATCAAGTACATTGTTTACATTCAGTAGTTGGTAAAAAGAAGAGGTTGAATTTAGAATCAAGTAGCCCAATGCTCCCATGAGGAATGTTTAGGAAAATCCTTTTGCTTTTTGAAATTTAATAAATTCACTTCCTTTACTTTTTAAAATTTGAAGCTAACCATGCAGCATGTCTACAGAGAGATGACAGAGAAGCCATGTTGTCTCTAGAGGCTGTAGGAGAGAATAATCTAAACTGATGTGCTGCCTCAAATAGCTCTGACTTGGAATTCATTAAGGGAGATTCTTAAGCCAATTTGTTCAGCAACTGTGCATAAGAGACAATGTCCTGTCAAAGTGGCATCAAATCATGCCAAGCCTCTTAATGGCTCATTCTAAGAGACACCTGTCAAAAGAATGGACTGGCAATCTGGTGTTCTCACGACCACATGAGGAAGAAAAATGTTCATCTTTTAAACACAATTATATATTTTTATTTAAACATTTAAGGGTGATGAATAATTTTACCCTCTAATTCAGGAAAAGGGCTGGGGATAAGAATTTCAATCCTCTGTACATTTCCTATAAATGGGTGCTTTCTGGGGGGAAAATATCTTCCTTGATATTTTAAGTATAAATGTTAGTTTCTCAATTCAAGTATATATAACCACTTTGTTTCTTCTTTCCAATTGTTTCAGTTACCCCAATAGCAATTGTTAAGTTAACAACAACATTAACTTAACTTTGCAGGTTAAGTTGAAGCTATATAGTTATTTTTCTTTCTTTTCTGAAATTAATGTGCCTAGGTCAATTAAAATCCCAGGAAGCCTCAAAAGAAAAAGAAACAGGTGCTAAACTATGTTATGTATTAACTGAAAAACAAACAAACAAAAGCAGTCACTTTTTTCTTCAGAATTAATTCAGTAACTTTTACTGAAAATTTACTGAATGTTATGTGCCGAGGATACAAAGCTTAATAAACCAGGGACCTTGGCAGTCAGAACTGACTGGTAAAAACACAAAAATGTAAATGAATAATTAAACACACCATCCAGACTCAAATCCTGCTTAGAATGAAGAGGATTATAAACATGCACAAACACAGTGAGGAGGAATGTGCAAGAGTCCTACAGTCAATGTGATATGAAAGAACAAAAGCGGGGTCACCTAACCATTTTGGAAACATAAGAAAGGTTTCCAAAAGTGGACAAAGTTTCATCTAATCTGTGGTAATTAGATGAAAAGAGAAAGAAGAAGAAAAAGGAAGAAGAGGAGGAAGGGGAGGAGGAATAAAAGGCACAAAGCATTAAATTAAATTGCTTATGTTTCCACAAATATGGCTCGCCATGTGATTTGGTTAGGGACTGTAAAATTTAATATCTGTTTTATTTAACTTCTAATTAGTTTTCAGTGCGTATGCACCTTTCTCTTTTGGTTCTTTTAATTCCCATGACTGAGTTTGAAGCACTATTATACCTACTTATAGCAATTAAGTCAGAGTCTCTGGATGAAGGACTAGAGAATCAGTACTTCCACAAATCTCTGTAGGACATGATCCTGGGTGGAGAACTGCTGGCCTAGACTGACTGAGGCAAGCAGAAGCAGCTGTCATCATACCATGAGACCATCCAATACTACATATTTTTTTTTAAATGTTTAACATGAGATCTTTCTATTTAACACATTTTTAAATGCAGAATACAGTATTGTTAACCATAGGAACAACAAGGTTGTAAGATTTTTAGAACGTATTAATTTTATTCATTGAGGTTGTAAATCAGATATCTAGAATGTATTCAATTTATTCATCATAACTGAAACTTGATATTCATCCAGTAGTGCTTGATAAAGATGCGACTAAGAGAATAAGAGAACTTAGCTCTAATGCATCTGCTAGCAATACACACGATGTTTCTGAAATCTAAAAATTGAAAAAAAGAAAATTTGGAGTTTTATTTGTGATGGTACTACCAGTGATTTCATTTTGGAAACTGACCAGAACCCTGTAATAATGTCAGTAGGATTTCATCTCTTGCTTTATTAGCAGGGCTTGATTTGGCATTTTTTTTATAAAATTGCCATTTGAGGGCAAAATAAGGGCAACATCTATGGAACATCACATGGTCATATGTCCTACCTTAGATAACGGTGGAAAGGCATCTTGAAATATCAGACCTCAGGGTCCACTACCACCCAGGTTCAGCTCTGTGGGAGAATCATCAAGGTGAGTATACAATGGAAGTATGTATCTGTTCTCCTTCACTTGCCGTTGTACAGTACACTTAAGTTTTTTTTAGGAACACCTTCCTGCCAATGTTACCATGTATGTTCTTGAAGATTAGGCACTGAAAACGCATGGAAAAATGAGTTACAAAGGCTCAAGGAAGACTCCAGTTATTTCATTTTAACCGTATTATTATAGAAATGTTACTTGTTATATTCATACACTGTAATAAAGCAAGCCAACAACCACCAAATACTTTTTGTTGAAATATTCTTCTCTAAAACCCCCAAATTCCCAAGAGATATTAAGAGATCAATTGAGAAATAATCTTGAAGTTAAAAGCCAAAGATCAATGTTTCCCACATGCTACAGACTCTGAAGATATCTTGATAGTTAGCTTCTAGATGGGGCCAGATGGAAGAAACAGACCTTGGGTTAATTCTTACAATTCCTTCCTGGAGAAGCAGCTGTAGGAATACAAAAAGTAAGCAGAGGAGACCATGGCAAATGCCACACACGGCCTTTAATTTGCAAAGATAGAGCACGTGGTGGTCTCCCCATGAAAGCCTTTTCTCTGTGAGAAATCAATAGTGCCAGGAATTAGTTGCACCAAAACCAATAGCACCATGAAAATCAGACAGAGGCAGGAGGTGGCATGTTGCATTCTGAGGACTGAAGGACAACATATGATTTTTCTGTAGAGCACTTAGGCTTTTGCATTCAAATCCTTTAGAAAGATATATACACATCTTTTGATATCTGTTACTGCAGATATCTAGAGAAATGATATCTGTTTCTGCATATTTATCTAGAGAAATGGTTCTGGGTATTCACAAAGATTTAGCTACATTTCACTGTTATTTATAGTAGCATAGAATTATATACAATATAAACATAAAATATTTTAAAAATATGTCATAACTATAAATGAATATTATTCTATTTTTAAATATTACATTTGAAAGCATTAGTTAATGGCATTGAAGAGCAGTCCCAATTAATTGCCCTTAAGTGATATAGCAGGTCTTATTAAAACATCACTTGTGTAAAATAATATAAAGTGCACATACATTCTATTTCTAAAAGTCTTTAACTCAAATGCATGTTTTGCCCAAATTTCTGAAATCAGGTGTGTCATAACTTTTGTCAAAAGATTTTTGGCAGCCACCAAACAAGGGAGTGAGTTGAGACATGGTTATGATTACCTGCCCATGTGAGAACATCCTAGTACACAGGAGAGCTTGTTGATAGATTATCAGGTTATGCTCACTGCTACCATCTCAGGCATTAATATTTAAATGTGCATTTTAATTATTGCCAAACTATCTTCCAAAAGATTATGCCGGAATAAAACACTGACATTAAAAGTTATTGTTTATACTATAAGAGTTATTGTGATACAATTAAAGACAGTATAAATTATTACATCAAACAGGATCCTGGAATATTCATAGACGTCACTCCAGTGCCAAACATCACCTGTCAAAATCTTCTATCAGACTTCCAGGGAAACCTTTTTAATGTTCTTCCTTGGTATGCAATTACAAACAAACAAAACAAAAATATCCCAGGTCTTCAATAAATTCTAAAATTGACTTGAAATTCCAGCTTATTTTGGTTTTTCTTGAAATTACACTAATGAGTATAAGGGCCAGAAAGGGCCAAACTACTGCTGAAGAAATAGGAAAAGCAACAAGCCTCTGTGATGCTGATATTGCTCTCTGTGGCCAAAGTGATTCACAAAAATTTTGTCTCTAAGTATAAAGAGGCTTTGATTCAAATTTTTGTGATATGAAAGAAGAAAATGTTGAGCATGCTTAGGATGAGCTTCAAGATGACTGACTAGAGGAATCTGATACTGATCTCCTTTCCAAAGAAAACCCAAAATAATGAGTAGACAATAATACTTCAAATAATCTAAGAGAAAACACTGCAATTTCACAGAGAAGTGACAGGAAAACATCTATGGAAAGGAAGGAGAGTAAAGTGAGGCAGCTTGTTCAGCCAGGATTGACTGGGAGGCTAAAGAGATTCCCCAGTGTGAAGAAGGGGTAAGTCAGATACTCCCAAGCAATCTACATTTCCACAGAGGCCCTCACAATCCTAGCCACAGTAAAGCCCTCAGGCCCTTGCAGGTCCTGAAACTAACATAGGGAGGTACTTGGAGACAGTGCAACAGCACTGCTCCAGAGAGGAAACTCACACTGGGTCCCACACACTTTCTGAGTTCTAAGTAGCTACAGCAAGGTACCATATTGAGACTCCAGCCCACATCAGACTGTATCCTGCCTGGGGCCCCAGCAGCCCCTGCATCTCCACATCCCTGGAACTCTATTGACATCCTCACCCAAGACACTGCTGTAGCTGGCTCCTGCCACAAAAACTGAAGCACAAGCCAATGGCATGGCCTTACTGCTACCAAGCATCAAAACTGGTGCACATTTTTACATGCCCCAAGAAGAAACTCTCCTACCTACAGATGCTACCACTGCAGGCTGCTGCAGCTAAGGCCAAAGCAAGAACAAAGAGGGCATGCTCCCCAGCCCACTGCTGCCGTTGAAAGCAACCTCTCACCAGTAGCAGAGATGCAGTGCAGTTGCCACTGCTCCTACTTGAGCACTCTGCTGGGGTCCTGGGGATGACACCACCATCTGCCATGGTCAGGACATGCATACAATGCTAGGGGACCTGAAGACAGGTCTACCTGGTCCAGATCCACCTACCCACTGCCCAAGCATGCCATCCAGAGACCTGGGGAATTCCCAGACCAATCCACCACTATTGGACTGAAGCACTCCTCCTGAAGACCTGAAATTGGGCTCACCCAATCTGCTGCTACTGGTACAGCTGACACCCACCAATATGGGCCACCAGTGAGCCTAGGGACTGGCTTTCCCAGCCTGTCGTAGCCACTGTAAACACCGGAGTGAATGTTTTAGAAGCCAGAGGGTTGCCCTCTCACTGTGTTGCCATTGTCCATGTCACATCCACTGCTTGTCCAAGAACATGCCCACCTGCCTGGCCCATCACTGTCACTACCAACGCCTGAGCAAGCTGCCTGGAGGCCCAAGAGTTAGCCCAACCAGACCGCCTAACACTGGTGCCAGTGTGTGTCACTTTAGAGTCAAAAAATTGGCCCACTACTGCCGCCAATGGGGCATGAGTACAGGCCCATCTGGTGCCCTGTCCCCAGCAAAACTTCACCACAGCCTCCACTAACCACAGCACCATAACAAACATCACTGATATTTTTTCACTAGAAAACCTGAACAGACCAATAACGAGTAATGAGATTTATTCAGAAAATAAAAGTCTTCCAAGAAAGAAAACTCCAGGACCAGATGGCATCACTATCAAATTTTACAAAACATTCAGAGAAAATTAACACCAGTTCTCCTCAAACTACTCTCAAAAATGAAGAGAAAACAAATTCTCTCTAAGACATTCTGAGGCCAGCATTACCCTTCTACCAATAACAGACAAGGCACAATAAAAAAAGAAAACTATAAGCCAATATCCCTGATAAACATAAACACAAAAATTATCAACAAAATACTAACAAATTGAATCAGAAAGCACAGCATAAAGATAATACACAATGATCAACTGGGACTTAACCCAGGGATGCAAAGATGGTTCAACATATACAAATCAATAAATGTACTATATAACATTAACAGAATGAAGGACAAAAACTATATTATCATTTCAATAGATACAGAAAAAGCAATGGATAAAATTCAACATCCCTTTATGATAAAAACTCTCAACAAACTAGGCATGGAAGGAACATACCTCAATATAATAAAGAGCATATACAATAAAACCCCAGCTAACATTCCACTTTTTTGGGGGAAAAGCTTAAAGCATTCTCTTTAAGTACTGGATCAAGACAAGGATGCCCACTTTAACCACTCCTATTCAACACGGTACTGGAAGTTTTAGTCAGAGAAATCAAGCAGGAGAAAAAAAAAACAGCCAAAGATATTCAAATTGGAAAAGAGAAAGTTAAATGTTTCTTTTTGCAGATGACATGATCTTATATCTAGAAAAACCTAAAGATTCCAAAAAAAAAAAACCCTCAGAAATGATAAATCAACTCAGCAAAGTTGCAGGATACAAAGTCAACATACAGAAATCAGTAACATTTGTATACACTAACAATGAACTAGCAGAGAAGAAAGGCAATCTCATTTACAACAGCCATAAAAAATTTAAAATATATAGGAGTAAATTTCACCAAAGAGATTAGACAACTCTACAAAGCAAATTACAAAAGGCTGATGAAAGAAATTGAGGAGGCCACAAACAATTTGAAAGACATCTCATACTCATGGATTTAAAGAATTAATATAGTTAAAATGATGACACTGTCCAAAGCAATCTACATATTTAATGCAATATTTATCAAAATACCAATGTCATTTTTCACAGAAATAAAATTCTAAAATGTATATGAAATGAAAAATTAGCCTGAATAGCCAAAGCAATCCTGTATAAAAAGAACAAAGCTGGAGCCATCACATTACCTTACTGCAAAACATATTACAAGGCTATAGTAATGAAATGGCACAATATTGGTATAAAAACAGCAACACAGATTCAATGAAACAGAATATACAACTCAGAAATAAATCTGCATATTTCCAGCCAACTGAATTTAAATAAAGGCACCAAGAACATACATTGGTGAAAGAACATCTTCTTCAATAAGTGGTGTTGGGAAAACTGGATATTTATATAGAGGAATGAAACTGTATCCCATCTCTCACTATATACAAAAATCAACTCAAGATAAATTAAATACTTAAATATAAGACCTGACGCTATAAAACCACTAGATCAGTACATTGGTGCAGGCAAATATTATATGCCTAAGACCTCAAAAACATAGGCAAGAAAAACATAATAGACAAACAAGACTATATTACACTAAAAAGCATCTGCACCATAAAGGAAACAATTGACAGAGTGAAGACACAATCTGTTGAGTGGGAGAAAATATTTGAAAACCATTCATTTGACAGGGACTAATATTTAGTATATACAAGGAACTTAACTGAACAATTAAAAACCAATAATCCCATTTAAAGTGGAGAAAGGACATGAACAGACATTTCTCAAGAGAAGACATACAAACAGCCAATGGGTATTTTAAAATGCTCAGCATTACTAACCATCAGGGAAATGAAAATCAAAACAAGTAGATATCTTACCCCTTTGGAAATAGCTATAATTAAAAAGAGGGAAAAATAACAAATGCTAGTCAGAATGCAGAGAAAAGTGAACTAAAATACAGTGATGTTGGGAATGCAAATTATACAACTACTGTGATAAACGGTATAAAGATTTCTCAAAAAAAAACAAAAATAAAGCTACCATTTTATTCAGCAATCCCACTGCCACTGGATATTTACAAAAAAAAAAAAGTAATCGGTATATCAAAGGAATACCTGCTGCTCCATGTTTATTGCAGCACTGTTCACAATAGCCAAGAAATAGAGTCAACCTAAGTGTCCATGAATAGAGTAATGGATAAAGAAAACGTATGTAAACACAATGGAATACGATTCAGATAGTTAAAAAATAAAATTATGTCGGAGAGAGATCCAAGATGGCTGACCACTAGTAGCTCAGGCTTGTAGCTCCCTGTGAAAGCGCAGAGAATGATAGGATGCCACACTTTCAGATGAATCTTTCTTGCGCAAGGACCAGGAGATTCCCAGTGGAGGAGCCCCACAGGTTGCCAGCGCGACTCTTGCAGCTGGCTCTGCGATTTTGCCGGTGCCTCGGCACGGCGGTTCTTGGTGCAGAGTAAAAGGGTCTGGCTCCCCTTTTGGCCGATGTTTGTAGCTGACTGAAGAAGGGATTCAGGAGGGAAGCCAGATGGGAGACTCCCGGACAGAAAAGCACCAAGAATCTTGATGCTACTGTTTTAGCCAGCTTACATTTTGGCCCTGGGAATTAACAAGTGGACATCCACTAAGAGACCTAATTTGAAAGTTGGTAATTACAAAGACGACAGGTGGATAAATTTATGATGGAAAGAAACCAGCGTAAAAAGGCTGAGAATACTCAGAATAAGAGTATCCCTCTACAGAGGATCACAGTTCCTCATCAACAGGGGAATAAGACCTGATGGAAAATGAGTACATTCCAATAACAGAATTAGGCTTCAGAAGATGGATAATAAGAAACTTCTGTGAGTTAAAAGAACATGTTCTAGCC
>JAPYYA010004288.1:0-11959 GCA_028533165.1 Leontopithecus rosalia | reverse complement strand
TCCAGGTTTACTAGTTTATGTGCATAGAGTTGTTTGTAATATTCTCTGATGATGGTTTGAATTTCTGTGGAATCTGTGGTGATATCCACTTTATCGTTTTTATTGCATCTATTTGGTTATTCTCTCTTTTCTTTTTTATTAACCTGGCTAGTGGTCTGTCTATTTTGTTGATCTTTTTGAAAAACTAGCTCCTGGATTTATTGATTTTTTTGAAGGGGTTTTTTGTATCTCTATCTCCTTCAGTTCTGCTCTGATCTTAGTTTTTTCTTGTCTTCTGCTAGGTTTTGAGTTTTTTTGATCTTGCTTCTCTAGCTCTTTCAATTTTGATGATAGAGTGTCAATTTTAGATCTCTCCTTGCTTTTCATGTGGGCACTTATTGCTATATATTTTCCTCTGGAGACTGCTTTAAATGTGTCCCAGAGATTCTGGTATGTTGTGTCTTCGTTCTCATTGGTTTCGAAGAACATATTCATTTCTGCCTTCATTCATTGTTTATCCAGTCAGCATTCAAGAGCCAGTTGTTCAGTTTCCATGAAGCCATGTAGTTCTGAGTTAGTTTCCGAATTCTGAGTTCTAACTTGATTGCACTGTGGTCTGAGAGACTGTTTGTTATGATTTCCTTTCTTTTGCATTTGCTGAGGAGTTATTTACTTCCAATTATGTGGTCAACTTTAGAGTAGGTGTGATGTGGTGCTGGGAAGAATGTGTATTCTGTGGATTTGGGGTGAAGAGTTCTGTAAATGGCTATTAGATTTTCTTGTTCCAGGTCTGAGTTCAAGTCCTGGATATCCTTGTTAATTTTCTGTCTGGTTGATCTGTCTAATATTGACAGTGGAGTGTTAAAGTCTCCCACTATTATTGTTTGGGAGTCTAAGTCTCTTTGTAAGTCATTAAAAACTTGCCTTATGTATCTGGGTGCTCCTGTATTGGGTGCGTATATATTTAGGATCGTTAGCACTTCTTGTTGCATCAATCCTTTTACTGTTATGTAATGTCCTTCTTTGTCTCTTTTGATCTTTGTTGCTTTAAAGCCTATTTTATCAGAGACGAGAATTGCAACTCCTGCTTTTTTTTTGCTCTCCATTTGCTTGGAAAATCTTCCTCCATCCCTTTATTTTGAGCCTTTGTGTATCCTTGCATGTGAGAAGGGTTTCCTGGATACAGCACACTGATGGGTTTTGGCTTCTTATCCAATTAGGCAGTCTCTGTCTTTTGATTGGGACATTTAGTCCATTTACATTTAGGGTTAATATTGTTAGGTGTGAATTTGATACTGCCATTTTGATGCTATCTGGCTGTTTTGCCCGTTAGTTGATACAGATTCTTCATTTTGTTGATGCTCTTTACCATTTGGTATTTTCTTTGGAGTGACTGGTACTGGTTGTTCCTTTCTACATGTAGTGCCTCTTTCAGGAGATCTTATAAAGCAGGTCTGGTGGCGACAAAATTTCCAAGTACTTGCTCATTCACAAGTACTTATGAAGCTTAATATGGCTGGATATGAAATTCTGTGTTGAAAGTTCTTTTCTTTAAGGATGTTGAATATTGGCCCCCACTCTCTTCTGGCTTGTAGGGTTTCTGCTGAGAGATCTGTTATGAATCTGATGGGCTTCCCTTTGTGGCTAACCCAACCTTTCTCTCTGGCTGCCAGAGAAAATGAAGCATTTTCTCCTTCATTTCGACCCTGGTGAATCTGATGATTATGTGCTTTGGGGTTGCTCTTCTTGAGGAATATCTTTGTGGTGTTCTCTGTATTTCCTGGACTTGAATATTGGCCTGCCTTGCTAGGTTGGGGAAGTTGCCCTGGTTAATATCCTGAAGAGTATTTTCCAGCTTGGATTCATTCTCTTCATCACATTCAGGTACACCTATCAAACGCAGATTAGGTCTTTTCACATAGTCCCATATTTCTTGCAGACTTTGTTCATTCCTTTTTATGATTTTTTTTCTCTAATCTTGCCTTCTTGTATTATTTCATTGAGTTGATCTTCAATCTCTGATATCCTTTCTTCCGCTTGGTCAGTTCAGCTGTTGAAACTTGTGCATGCTTCGCGAAGTTCTCCTGTTGTGTTTTTCAGCTCCATCAATTCACTTATATTCCTCTCTAAGTTGTCCATTCTCATTAGCATTTCATCAAATCTTTTTTCAAGGTTCTTAGTATCTTTACATTGGGTTGGAACATGTTCTTTTAGCTCACAGAAGTTTCTCATTACCCACCTTCTGAAGTCTGATTCTGTCATTTCATCACACTCATTCTCCATCCAGCTTTGTTCCCTTGCTGGTGAGGAGTTGTGATCCCTTGGAGAAGAGGTGTTCTGGTTTCAGGTGTTTCCTCCTTTTTGCGCTGGTTTCTTAGCATCTTGTTGGATTTATCCGCCTGTCATCTTTGTAATTGCTGATTTGCAGATTGGGTCTCTGAGTGGATGTCTAGTTTGTTGGTGATTAAGTTATTTCTGTTTCTTCGTTTTCCTTCTAACATTCTGGCCCCTCTGCTGTAGGACTGCTGAGGTCCAATCCAGGCCCTGCTTGCCTGGGGAATCACCTGCAGCAGCTGCAGAACGGTAAGGGTTGCTACCAGTTTCTTCTTCTGCAATCTTTGTCCGAGAATGATGCCCGCCAAATGTGAGTCTGATCAGTCCTTTTGTGAGGTGACTCTATGGGGGTCAGGGAGCTGCTTGAGGAGACAGTCTGTCCTTTATAGGAGCTCAAGTGCTGAGCTCTGAGCTCCATTGTTCATTCAGAGCTGCTGGGCAGGTATGTTTAAGTCTGCTGCAGCAGAACTCATAAATCTCCTCTTTTTTTTCCCCAGATGCTCTGTCTCAGGGAGTTAGGGCTTTATTTATGAGTTTTCATTGTGCTGCTGCCTTTTTTTTCAGGGCTGCCCTGCCCAGCAAGGAGGCAGCCTAATCACTGTCTGCCTGCAGAGGCTTTGCAGAGCTGCTGTTAGCTCTGCCCTACTGCTGTTTGAACTTCCCTGCAGTCCTGTTTATATGGGTGTGGTTAGAACTGCCTCTGCAATGGTGGCCCACCTCTGTAATGGTGGACTCTCTTTGTAATGGTGGGTTGCCTTGGCAATGACGAACTGAAGCAGCAATGGTGGACTACCTTCATAGGGGTGGAGTGCCTAGGTAATGACGGATGCCCCTCCCCCACAGAGCCAGACCATCCCGGGTTCAGCTGTGCTTGCCGTGAAGCTCTTAACCCAGAGCATTTCCAATTGCTGGTTTTTTTTTTTTGTATAGGTGGGACCCACCGAGCCTGATCATCTGGCTCCCTGCCTCAGAGCCTTTTTTTTTTTAAGTTGAATGGTTGACTCTCTCCCAGGTGTTCCAGTAGCCTGTTGAAAAGGTGTCAGGATCTGTGTGATTTCCCGTGCGGCAACCCCCTATACTGGCTGAAACAGCAGCGCTGAGATTCATGGCACTTTCTTTGCCTGGGAATGTGCTGGCCTGGCTCCCTGTTTCAGTCTTCTTTTTAATCAGATGGATGGGTGACTCTGCCTTCCTGGAACTCCAATCACCAGCTAAAAGGGCACCCAGACCAGTGTATTTTGTACAGAGAACTGCCACACCGGATACCGGCAAAACAGCCACGCTGGCCAAAAGAGCCGTGCTGGCGACCCATGGGGCTCCTCTGCCTGGGGAAATCTCCTTGTCTGTGGGCAATAAAAATCAGTCTGGAAATGTGGCATCCACTCACCCTCTGTGCTTTCATTGGGAGCTGCAATCTTGAGCTGCTCCTAATTGGCCATCTTGGGTCTTTCCCTGTAAGGCAATCCATAATTCATTCTTTAAAGGACAAAATTATAGAGCTGTAGAATGATTTTCCCAGGGGAAAAGGGGTGAAGTAAAGGAAAGAAAGTAAGTGTGACTCTGAAGATGCTTGTAGTATTAAAATGGTTTTAATGTTTTAATTATATCAATGTCAATACCCTAGTTATGATACTGTAGCAATCAGACATGAGAAAGAAATAAAAGACATTCATACTGAGAGGAAAAAGTCAAAGGATTCATGTTTGCAGATGACATGATCTTATATTTGGAAAAACCTCAAGACTTCACAAAAAACTATTAGAACTAATAAACAAATTCAGTAAAGTTGCAGGATACAAAATCAATACACAAATATCAGTAGCATTTCTATATGCTAACAGCAAATGATGAAAAAAAAAGCAAGAAAATAATCTCACCTACAATGGCTAGAAATACAATTAAATGCCTAGGAAGTAACTTAACCAAATAAGTTAAAGATCTCTACATTGAAAACTAGAAAACATTAATGGAAGAAATTAAGAAAACACAAAAATTGGAAAGATATTTTATGTTTATAAAGTGGGAGAATCAATATTGTTAAAATGTCCATACTACCCAAAGCAATCTACAGATTTAAAGCAATCTCTATGAAAATACCAATAACATTCTTCACAGAAACAGAAAAAACGATCCTAAAATTTATTTAGAACCACAAAAAACCCAGAACAGCCAAAGCTATCCTGAGCAAAAAGAAAAAAAATACTGAAGGAATCATAATACTTGACTTAAAATTATACTACAGAGATATAGTAACCCAAACCAGCATTGTATTGGCATAAAAACAGACACGTGGATCAGTGGTACAGAGAACCCAGAAACAAATCCACAGATCTACAGTGAACTCATTTTTGACAAAGGTGTCGAGAACATACATTGGGGAAAAGACAGTCTCCTCCATAAACAATGCTAGGAAAACTGGATATCAACAGGTCGAGGAATAAAATTAGACAACTATCTTTTGCTATACACAAAAATCAAATCAAAATAGATTAAAGACTTAAATCTAGGACCTCAAACTATTAAACTACTGCAAGAATACATTAGGGAAAATCTCCAACACATTTAACCAGGCAAAGATTTCTTGAATAATATCCCACACACTCAGACACCAAAAGCAAAAATGGATCAATGGGACCACATCAAGTTAAAAAGCACCTGCACAGCAAAGGGAACAGTCAACCAAGTGAAGAGACAACTCACAGAATGGGAGAAAATATTTGCAAACTACCCATCTGACAAGGGGTACCAGAATAATGCTACAGAATATATAAGGAGTTCAAACAACTTTATGGGAAAAAAATATAATATTTGGATTTTTAAATGGGCAAAAGATCTGAATTGACATTTCTCAAAAGAAGACATACCAATGGGAAACAGTTCTATGAAAAGGTGCTTAACATCATTGATCATCAGAAAAATGTATATCAAAACTACAATGAGATATCATCTCACCCCAGTTAAAATGGCTTTTTTCCAAAAGATGGACAATAACAAATGCTAGAGTGGATGTGGAGAAAAGGGAGCCCTTATAGAAAGTTAGTAGGAATGTAAATTAATACAACCACTATGAATAACAGATTGGAGTTAACTCAAAAAGTAAAAATAGAGCTACCATCTGGTCTAGCAATCTCACTTCTAGGTATATAACAAAAAAAGGAAATAATAATAAATCAAAGAGATATCTGTACTCCCATGTTTATTGGAGCACTATTTATAATAGCCAAGATTTGGAAGCAACATAAGTGTCCATCAACAGATGAATGGGTAAAGATAAGGTGATATATATACATAGTGGAGCCATAAAGAAGAATAAGATCCTGTCATTTGTAGCAACATGGATGGAACTGGAGGTTATTATGTTAAGTGGAGTAAGCCAGGCACAGAAAGACAAACTTTGTGTGTTCTCACTTATTTGTGGAAGCTAAAAACCAACAAAATTGAACCCATGAAGATGGTAGAATTATGGTTAGCAGAGGCTGGGAAGGGTCAGGGGTTGGGTGGGAAAGAGGAGATTGTTAATGGGTAAAAAAATATAGTTAGATAGAATAAGATCAACATATGTTAGCACAACAATGTGACTACAGTCAACGATAATTTGTTATACATTTAAAAACAACGAAAATAGTATAATTGGATTGTTTGTAACACAAAGAAAGGATAAATACTTTAGGCGATCGATACCCCATTTACCTTGATGTGACTAGTACATATTGTATACCTGTATCAAAATATCTCATGTACTTCATAAATATATATACACCTACTATGTATCCACATACACAAAAAATAAAAAGGCAAGATTTCAGATTTGGGAAAGGTTTATTTAGAAAACAGCTTTCAACCATTAAACTAAGTTAAACCTAGCAAAGGCAGCCTCCCAAAAAGATCTAATCAGTCCAGTGGTCCTACTAGATGCTAAAAAGCCAAGGTAAATCCCAAGCATTGTTTTACATTTGATATAAATTCTAGGTTTCACAAAGAAAATTTGTGAATTTAGAACTGTTTCCTGTAAGTTATGCATACATTCTACATTAAATAATTAAACAACCTACTTTAAAGTCATTGTGCACAGTGAAAGCACTTTCATTTTATGTGTTTCATATAATGACTTCAGCATTATTTCCTCATACATTGTTGGTCAGAGTTTTTGTTTTTTTAAATTTTGCTATAATATAAGGGAATAATACCATGGAGTAAAAAAAATTCTAATGCAAACAAAGGACAGGAATATTGCAGTATAATTTGTATTTAAATTTCACTTTTTTTCTTAGTAAATAAGAAAAATAATTAAGGGACTTTGAAAAACACAGATAAATTTAATAAGAAAAATGAAGAGTACTCATGGATAACCAATGTTAAAGTTGGACATACCTACAGATATAGATGCAGATGCAGAGATTTATGTAGGTACAGATTTAAATATCTGAATCTTTTTATTGTTAAAAGTTATTATTATAAAAGAAATTTCCCTACTGCTACCCATGATATAATGCAAGTAGAAATTATTAATCAAAACTGTGTCAGGAAGGGTCAAAAGTGCCATGGTGCATACATTTAGAGGGTCTTGGGGGCCAGGTTCCTCAGCCTATAATCCTAATACTTTGGGAGACCAAGGCAGGAGGATGGCTTAAAACCAGGAGCTCGAGACCAGTCTGGGCAACATAGGGAGACCCCTGTCTCTACAAAGAAAAAAAATTGGCTGGGCATCATGGCCCACACCTGAAATGCCAGCTACTCAGAGGCTGAGGCAGGACCATCACTGGAGACCAAGTTATAGTTAGCTATGATTGTACCACTGTACTCTAGCCTGAGTGTCAGAGGGAGACCCTGTCTGCAAAAAAGTAAAATAAAATTAAAATTAAAAATAGAAAGTCATGAGAAGAGTATACAGAGGGAACAACAGAGATAGCACATTCTTGGTAATATCATAGTACCTCAAGGTACCCAAATCTAAGTACTCTAGTACCCTAACATTGACGTTGTCTAGATGTTAGGACATTTGCCTGATGTTGTTGGTTGTTTAATTATATTGATGTAATGGTTACATTTTGGTCTAGGGAAATTTTATAATTTTCCTGATTATCTCTGACATGAATATTTTTTTCTCACCTCTAGTTCCTCATTTTTGACTTCACAGAACTGTTGTCATTATCTAACAACAGAGATGTAGGAGTCTTAGATATGACATCAGAATTAATTCCTAATGTGTCACAGGAGCTGAAGACAATACTCTCTGAGGGGCATCCATCATTGAGGAAGGAATGACTCTCCTGACAAAAGAGAAGTGAAAGTGACAATGTCACTAAACTATGTAATGAGAAAGTTGTGGCAGAGAAACGTAAAGTATGCACAGAGTAATTGTGCACTTTCATCTATCCTCACATGTATTCTCCATGAAATATTCACTGATGTCTGATCAGTTACCACTGATTATTAGAACATGAGAAATCATTATTAGTGCTTACATGTTTTACTTACTCTGTAATAACATAGTCTTCACGATGGTACTTTCTCTAAAAACTTTTTTCTACTAAAAACAGTTTGTCTTTTTTTATTAATGGCATAATTGCATCAATTACTTTTGAATCTTTATAATTATTATAAAAGCTTTATCACTTTAACCAACGTAATAAGTTTTTATACACAACTGACGGTGGGCATATATAACCATGGTAAGTTTGTTTAATTAACCTTGTCAACATAGACCCCATGAACCCCAAACCACAAACGTTGCAATTTTCTACTTCAGGGAGCTTTCTGGTCTTAGTGAAATATTATTTGAAAACAATCTGAATTGACAGTAAATATATTTGGGCTTTTATGCCCAAATAGACTCAACTGTTTCTCTAGCAGAGTTTCTTTTACGCTTTTAAGATAATCAATAAATTTTTAGTGACAAAATGAATAATTATACAGATAGCTGAACAAATAACTCTGTTTTATCTTAGAACTAGTTTGTTAACAACTGCCATTTTAAAATTTACAGAACATTAATGTAAGCAAAATACCTGAAACAATATGAGCAGTTTTTAGAATGGTGAAGCTTCATGATATCAACTTCATATTTAGTCTGTTTTTCCAATCTCTATACCTGTGGATTTTAGCCAGCCTTTACAGAGAGAAAATGCACTTAAAACAAGTAAATCCCTTCCATCAAATGTCTATTTACAGAATTACAGGAGATAAACAAAGAAATTCCTATTATTTCCTAAATCTCCATACATGGCCCGTCATAACCAAGATTCTGATTTATCCTGTCCTCCTCCAGGCACTCCTTTCTCACTGAGAGAGCAGAGGCCAACAGAATGCAACTCTTTGGAAGAAAGCCAATATGTCTAAAGAGGATGGTTTCATTGAGGAACCTTTTGTTGCTGATTGTAATCCTTGTACTGACTCAATTGCTTCTATCTTCCCTGGTACATACTACTACTCCTAGATGATCTTTTCCTTCATTTATATGAAAAGTGTCACCAAAATGTCACTGCCTTACCTGCCCAGATGTGTAATGACCTATAACACTATTATTCCTAAAAGACTGTTTTTGTAACAGGTACAAATTTTCAAGCACAGTCTCTGGTGTGCAAAAAATACCCAAGTTCTTCCAGCTTAACAAATCAGTAGAAATCCATTTTCTGTCATTTGCTGGGGAATTCAGCATCAGACATTATTCTGCTGGGGATATCCATGAAAGTATGCACTGAACCCAGGGTCTTGGCAACAAAACACCAAGCCCCTCAGGCTGCACTGATTGCCCTCAGTGGCTACCACTGCAACCCTCAGTGCACTCATGCATGGTCCTCTCATCTCTGCCTGCTTCCATCTCTGGGGACAGAAAGAATGTTGACAAGGATGATATATATTCCCTTGGGCACAACACCGTCTTTTTTTTTGAGATGGAGTCTTGCTCTGTCACCCAGGCTGGAGTGCAGTGGCATGATCCCGGCTCACTGGCAACCTCTGCCTCTCTGGTTCAAACGATTCTCCTGCCTCAGCCTCCGGAATAGCTGGGACTAGACAGGCAAAAACCAAAGCCCAGGCAGCCTGCTTGAAATGAGCTAGGGGATGCAGCTGTGACAGAATTGCAAGGTACAGTGAGACCAAGCTAGGATAACAACTCAAGAAATTACTTTAACACACACTGATCACTAACCTTTCCAGTCTTTCTCCCTACAAAACTTCAAAGTATCACTCTGAATGTCTCTACTTCTCATTACCACTGGTTCCCATTGTCAACAGGCTTCCTTCTCACATTCTAGCCCTGTTAGATGACACAATGGTCCCCAGTGCCCAAATCCAGTGGTGACTCATGGCTCTTGTTCTCCTCTACTTCTCTTTCGTATTTACCCTATGTTGCTAATAATTGGTGTACACAGTATATAAAAGTTGTAATATGAAAAACACAGGGATAAATAGACAGCAGATGTGATTGAATCACTCCTAAAATCTTCCTACAAGGTCTTTGGGTAATAGGTAGCTGATGTTTCACCTAATTTGTAGAACACTAGAAACCACTGGGAATCTTTACAAATGTTGAGGGATGGCTCCACACCCAGATTAATGATTTCATTGTCACAGAGTGTGCCATAGCAGGTGGAGTTCTTAGAGATCTCCAGGTGATTTCAATGTGCTGCTATGTTGGATAATCAATGGACTGGGGTAAGGAAACAGGTTGCAGTGAGGGCCAGGAATGACTGGCTGATCTGAGAAGGACCAGGAGTCACTGAGGAAAAGATTCCAGGGTATAGGTGATTGGACTTTATTATAAAGTTAGTTTTCTCTAGTCAAGCAGTGTAGTTCCTAAATTCTGTGGAAATGTGACAGTCTTATTGTGAATGTGGAGAAGATATGCAGGGAAGAAGAGCAACAAACTATTGGGGGGGAAACCATTTAAAATCCTGCATATATTCACACACAGGCAGTTGTGAATATTTCTCCCCTCTCTGGGGTAGAAAGCATGCAAGAGCTGGAGCAGCTCTCTTCTCTAGATTAACACCAGGACTAAAGAGTATAAAAGGAGCTAAAAGAGTGATTTGGTGGTATGAGGAATTAGGCATGATGACCGAAGAGAAATCTACAGATAGCTTGAAAACCCCGTTGCCCTGGATTTTGCCCAATACAGACCCTCCACTTCTCTCCTGCTCTCCTGCCTTCGACCCCACAATCCTCTGTGAATTGCTCTGTTACCCACAGTGACTCCTCCAGTTCACCTCATCAAAAAGGTGAATAACCAGAGGATGGGTCCTCCTATGGCATCCCTGGTCTCCTTGTATATCAAAGGATCTTTATCATAGAACCTTTGCAATTTTCTAGTTCTACTTACAAGGGCACTCAGTGCATTTTTCACGTTATTGCCAAATTCTATGGTTTCACCCCTATGCTGCCCCTGAAAGCTGCAAATATCTCACTATCAGGTACAATTTACTTTAATTAACATGTGTTGAGCAGTGACCCCACAGTCATCTCATGGGAACTCACAGTGTAATGCGGGAGGCTGTTAAGTAAGGGAATAATTGCTATAGTACCAGTGGAGCATCACTGAGAATGTAATAAACTCACAGAGAATGAGGTCTTCTTTATTTCCATCATGGGAAGGAGAAAATGTGGAGGAAGCAACGTAAGGGAAGAGGGTTTGTATAATTTCCTTAAAGGAAGTAATGTTGGATCTGAATCTTGAAAGGTATCTGAGTAAACAAGAGGGTGATAAGGGACAGGGAAAGGCACAGGGAACAGCAGAAAGCACAGTACCTATGAAACCTGCCCACGAGTCAGTAGGACAGGAGGGCTGTTAGTATAAAGGGAATTGTCAACATGAGGCTGCAGATGAGACAGGGAGAGGGGGTTTTAAGGTATCTAGTATAGCCTGGCTATAACAATGATGCAAAAGTTATACTTCTTTGTAGTTATCCCACGTTTCTTGATATTCTGTTCTGTTTGGTTCAACCTTTTCTCTTTGTTCTTTAGTCATGAACATTTGCATTGCAATATATTCAAACTCAGAGACTCTTTCCCCACTATGTCCAATCTGCTAATGAGGCCATCAAAGGCATTTTTCATCTCTGTTACAATGTTTGTGATTTTATTTTGTTTTATTATTTTTGTTATTGCATTTTAGGTTTTGTGGTACATGTGAAGAACATGCAAGATAGTTGCATAGGTACACACATGACAGTGTGTTTTGCTGCCTTCCTCCTCTTCACCCACATTTGGCATTTCTCCCCAGGCTATCCCTTCCCAGCTGCCCCACCCCACTGTCCCTCCCCTGTTCCCCCCAGTAGACCCCAGTGTGTAGTATTCCCTTCCCTGTGTCCATGTGTTCTCATTTTTCATCATCTGCCTATGAGTGAGAATATGCAGTATTTCATTTTCTGTTCTTGTGTCAGTTTGCTGAGAATGATGTTCTCCAGATTCATCCATGTCCCTACAAAGAACACAAACTCATCATTTTTGATTGCTGCTTAATATTCCATGGTGTATATGTGCCAACTTTTCCCAGTCCAGTCTATCATCGATGGGCATTTGGGTTGGTTCCAGGTCTTTGCTATTGTAAACAGTGCTGCAATGAACATTCGTGTGCATGTGTCCTTATAGTAGAACAATTTGTACTCCTTTGGATATATACCCAGTAATGGGATTGCTGCGTCAAATG
>JAPYYA010004287.1:0-11960 GCA_028533165.1 Leontopithecus rosalia | reverse complement strand
CTGAAGGGTATTTTCCAGCTTGGATTCATTCTCTCTGTGGCATTCAGGTACACCTATCAAACGTAAATTTGGTCTTTTCACATAGTCCCACATTTCTTGGAGACTTTGTTCATTCCTTTTTATCATTTTTTCTCTAATCTTGTCTTCTTGTTTTATTTCATTAAGTTGGACTTCGACCTCTGATATCCTTTCTTCTGCTTGAACAATTCGAGTGTTTAAACCTGTGTATAGTTCTTGGAGTTCCTGTATTGTATTCTTCATTTCCATTAATTCACTTATATTCCTCTCTAAGTTGTCTATTCTCATTAGGATTTCGTCAAACCTTTTTTCAAAGTTTTTTTCAAAGTCCTTAGTTTCTTTACGTTGTTCTTTGAACTCACAGAAGTTTTTTAATATCCATAACCTGAAGTTTGATTCTGTTATTGGGATGCGCTCTTCCTCCATCAAGTCTTGTTCCATTGTTGATGAAAATGACAGGAATCTATTCTTTTTATGGTGAATCATATGCCATTGTGTATATGTACCACATTTTCTTGATCTATTCATCCATTGTTGGACACACAGTTTGCTTCCATATCTTGGCTATTGAAAATAGTGCTGCAGTAAACATGGGAGTACAGACATCTCTTCAACATATTGATTTCATTTCCTTTACATATATACTCAAGAATGGAATTACTAGATCTTAGGGTAGTTCTGTTTTTAATTTTTTGAGAAAATATCATACTGTTTTTCATAATGGCCATCCTACTTTACAATCCCACAGTGTGTAAGTGTTTCTTTTTCTCCACATCCTTACCAAGACTTGTTTTGTCCTTTTGATAATGGCCATTCTAACTAGAATCAAGAGGTGTCTGTGGTTTTGATTTGCAGTTCTCTAATGTTTATTGAAATTGAGCATTTTTATATGCCTGTTTGCCATTTGTTTTCTCTTTTGAGAAATGTTTATTCAGGTCTTCTGCCCATTTTTTTAAATAATCTTTAAAATTGTTTTTTTGCTAAGTCTTCTATGTGTTCTGAGTATTAACCTCTTGCCAGATGTGTTGATTGCAGGTTGTCTTTTTACTCTGTTGTTTCCTTTATTATGCATAAACTTTTAAAATTGTTGTAATTATTTTAGCCTATTTTTGTTTTTGTTACCTGTGCTTTTGAGGTTTCATTTAAAGAATCCTTGCTCAGCCCAGTGTTGTGAAGCATTTCCTTTATGTTTCCTTCTGGTAGTTTTATAGTTTCAGGTGTTAGATTTAAGTCTTTGATCCACTTTGAGTTAATTTTTGTATAATGTAAGAGGTAGTTTCTTTTTTGTTATGTGTATATCCAATTTTCCCACCACTGTTTATTTAAGAGATTGTCTTTTTCCTAATTTTGAGCGCATCAGAAGGAAAACAGACTGCAACTGAGAAGCACTGCTATGTAAGAAATAATTTATTCTTGTTAAAAAGATGATATGGAGAATATACTTATTACTATGCTAAGTCAATGCTGAATCAAGGGTCATGCGAAAGATGCTCCACAATGCCACAGAAATGCATTGACAAGATTAAGAAAACCAAACAAATCAAAAAACTAGGATGCTGTATATTCTCAGAACATCTTCACATTATGGGTACTTCCTATAAAAGTGGGACTTGTGGTCTACAGAATTAGTTGGCCAGTCTTGAAATTAACCAAGTTATCTAACTTTCTCATCTTACTTTGACATGTGGGTGTTGAACTAAGAAGATTTTATATTAGCTTGAGAGGTGATAGGGCTTGAATCTATAAACAAATGTTTTTTTATGTCCTTGCTCTTTGATTATCTATTGCATCATTTCTAGGCAATGAGATCCATCTAGGTCTCATAGTTCAGTGGTTCACAGACCATAATACTTTTCCCACATGGTTCATCATACATCAAAGACCATATAGAAAACCCAGCTCCTCTCTGCTTTGTCTTGATGTCTGTTAGATAAGCTGTTAGACCTTGAAATTGTTACTTTTAATTGATAGCATTTTTTGACCAATTACCACCAGCTAGGCATTATTCTTTTCAGTGCATTATGTTTTATACCATTTCACCACAACCCTATGAGGGAGATACTATAATTACAGTCTCTTGACAGTTAAAAACTGAGGCTAAGGAAGATAAAGACATTCACTGAAAATGACATAGCCAAAAAGAACTGGAGCCAGGATTTTAGACTTAGTCTGACATCATTGCCCTAGACCTAACCAAACATGTTTTATTGCCTCTCATTCTAGTAAAATGTAGTTTTTCTCCACCTTAAGTTATTTATGGACCCCTTTAAAAAGAAAAAACAGTTATTCTAAAGTCCCAAGATAGGCTTAGGTTATTTTCAGACTACGATAAGACATGTACAAACATAAAACCATAAAACTATAACGCTAACTTGCAGTAATTTTATAGTTATAAAACTGAATACAAAATCAGTTTTTAAAACAACTCCAAAACCAGGAAAATTCAAATATGAACAATATTAGTTTAATGCTAGAGAGCATTGTTTGAGACAATGTTGTTTATGCTGTGGGTAATAGCAGAATAATACATTTTTCTGTATTATGTTTTATTTGTGATCGAGGGGACATTTTAATATCTTGAGTATGACATACCATTCACACTATTATTGGTATTTTTCTTCTAAATTATTAAACGTATCATTAGCCATTAATATATTATTTTGAAATGGCAATCAATTACAGAGTTTCTCCCAAAATGTACCCTTTGCAGAATATTTTCCATTCATTATATCTGTACCACTATATTTTCTGACAATGAACTGTGACAGTTGTAGGAACGAAGAAGAGACCCCATGTGTTATGTCCCCTTAGGAGTATGAGTGTTATATTGAATGTTAGAGGTGAATTCCTTTTGAGTTCTGTGTGCCTTCCCTGATGAGGACCCAATTTCCTGGTCATTTATTTTTCTTTCAGAACTGCCATGACCTCTCTTTAGTATGGCGTGCTGTGGGGTCACTGTCCTTTACTTGTTCCACCTTGATTGTCAAACTGAACCTTTGACATTAGTTCTGTTGCTGGAATTTTATTTGTTCTCTGATAACTTCAAAACAACTTATAGACCAGCTTGGGCTCCAGTACTGCTGCACAGTTTGTTCCCGCTTGAGAAAAAAAATGTTTGTTTGTTTAATTGTTGCAAAGGGCTTATAGTCTTTCATTTAATAGTGATAACGAATAGTCAGAAACTTTCTACAGATATGTTACTACAGCCCTAGGTACAATAGAACTATTTTTGTGAATTGATAGTTAATATCAGCCTTACTTAGAGGGAGAGTGAGCAGACTCCTTTGTCTATTTTCAGTTTTGAAGATTAGTAAAGTATTTCTACCCTTAAATAGCTATTCTTCCCATTGCACTATGGGCTCAGAAAATTCTCTGTCAAATCCACCTTCTTAAGCCTGGTATATTGTATTTTCAATGTAAATGCCTATGTGAGAAGACAAGGTATTTAGCCATAGTATCACAATACAAAGTATTTTATGTGACTCTCAGACTCTGGTGGTGGAATCACAGAAAATTAGAAAACATCAGTTTTCTAGGTAGGGAAGACTAGGAGAAAACAAGGAAATTGTGAATATTTTTTAAAATTTCGCCTGCAGCCAGACCATGCTACATTCACATGTGATCTTTGTCTGGTGGTCTTTATCATATTACAATTTTAATACAAGCAGCACTGTCAAATGGGAAGAAATGAAAAGCTCTAGTTTGAATCAGATTATATAACTGTCAAACATTTTCGTAGGTACCTCTTGGAAATCATGATTACAGTTAGTCTTTAGGCTCTCATATTGCAGCCCTGTTTGTTCAAAAGAAAAGAAGCAGTCTGTTCTCTGTTCCTGAGCACTAGTGGAGACTCACTCTGGAAGTATCAGCCCCTGCTCCCCTGGGTTTTAGAGTATAAAGTAGGAAATATCAAGTCCTGCTAGCCTCCTTCCATGAACTCAGCCATTCATTATAGGAGCAGTAAGTTTTGTCCCTGTGTCCCTGTGACACTTATCCTGTGTCCGAGGGCTGGGTTCTGGGTGCACCTGAAGTCTTCAAGTCACAGTGTTCTCTGCCTCTCCTGCCTGTTCTTGTGACTGTCTTCACCATCATGTCAATCCCATTTCATACATTAGTGAAATTATATAAAAACAGAACAATATGGAGACAAAGTCATCCTGATGGTAGCATCCTAAAGGCACTGACCATTCATTCCTGCCTGACAGTTCCGTGGAGCTCATCTGGTTTCTGTCCTTTATAGGAGCTTTTCTTTGTTTCTGCAAAACATTCTGTAACCTTAGAGTAAACTGCCTTTTAGATTAAGATGGTCTTTTGCCTGGAGTCCGGGTAGCTTCTCTGGTTTGTGGCAGCCCTTTTCTCCAGGGGCTGGATTCAGCTTCTTTCCATTTCCTGCTTTTCCTGACAACAGATCTATTCATCTGACTTTGTGCTTTATATATGAACTGCACACATGTTCTCTTTTGCCAAGTGGAAAGTCCCCCTCCTCATCCCTGTATCGTTCTTTCTTACCTGAACCACAGCTAAGCATATTTGCTGGACCCCATAGGGCTTCCCTGCATGTGCTCTCTGCCTCTGAGATGATAAATCCATGTTCACTCTGCCCCTTGTCCATTGACCCTTCCTGCCTCCCAGTCTCGCATCCTTTTATCATCAAGCCTCACCTCTCTCCTGTGTGAGAGAGAGAGAGACAGAGGAAATACACCATTCTTACAAAACTGATAGGAGGGTGAAAAGGAGAGACTGATGGAAGTTTAGAGTAGGCCAAGTTACTCCACATAATGAAAAGGAGGAGAACATGGAGAAGACAAGAAAACCAAGGGCAGGAGGAGAGAGGAAGAGAAAGAGTACAAGAAGTGAAGTGGGACACTGGGGAAGGGGTGTATGTCTAAGAATTTTTTAGACTGGCTTCACGACTTCCCATGTATTGCCTTCTCAATAAACTTTCAATAAGTAAGTCCTTGCTTTTCAGGGTTTGAGGAATGAGATTTATTTTTCTTCTGAAAGTTTTTCTATATGAGGATGAAACCTAAGATGGAGGCAGTTAAGACTATTTTAGTTTGGGATGCATTTCTTACTGTGCGTTCTTCTCTCCACTAAGATAAAAGTGGTTAGGAGGAAAAATGCCTGGGAGAGGTTGGTGCAGGGACAATTCTCTTGTTACTCTGTTGCTTTATGTAGGACAAGGCATGGCTACTGAAAGTTATAAGCAGGGTTCTACCTTATCCTAAGCTTTATTTGGCATTGGGAATATTTTATTTTTATTTATATGCATATGCTCAGGACCAGCCACCAATATAGGCCTAACACTGTGCCTTCAGTGCTGTGGGCTTCAGCCTCTCTATCTTCAGGTCCCCTAGGGACCTCCAAGGACACTAATACACCAAAGGAGACGTGGCAGCTCTCATCAACATTGAATTTCACGGTGAATGTTTATCAGGTTGATTTCTTCACAGCTCTCTGAGAACCAAGCATCATGCATTAGGGCTCAGACATGAGAATTTCCCGAATCTGGAGCATGTGGTGGCAGTGTAAGGTCCCTGAGCATCTGGAAGTAAGGGGACATGGTGGTAGGAAGGCCCAGAGGCTCCCCTGAGAGGATCAGTCCTGTGAAAGTTTTTTTTTTTAAAATCATTATCCCTGCATACTGATGGATCACAAAAGGGTTACATTTCTTTTATAAAGTCTACAAAAGGCAACCAGTGTTTTAGTGATGGTTTTCAGAAATGTTCATCTCACAGTGATTAGAATGTGAAATAATTAGACTCATTCTTTGGGGCTAAACTTAGAAGCAGAAAACGGAAATGTATACTTTAAAATTTTTAAGGTTCGGAAAAGCTTCCTGAGAAGCCCATTTTCCATTTTAGTGAGAGAAAAAGAAGAATGCCAGTTTAAAAATTCATAAAGACTGCATTATGCTCAGTGGAAACATTCTTATGAAAAAGAGAACAGGTTTGCACTTAAAGACACAGTCACGAACATTTTATAGATCCCTCCCAAGAAATAAGCACAAGCATCTCCCCAAATGGAGTTTTTGAAGAAGTAGAAAATGTGATTACTTTTATGATATGTATGAGAATACCAGGTACCATGAGAACGTCCGTGATCAAAAGCAGGGATTTTTAGATAAAAGGATATGTTTTGTCACTTACCCATATTGATGGTTTTGGGGAGCCTTCTGCAGTTATGAGGAATGATTCAGTCCGTATGGGCGGTGGTCTTGTGAGCAGTCAAATGAGAATTTCCTGACCTCTGCTTCTGAAGAGTCATACAGAAAAGCATTGGAATGCATTTTGGTTGTACATGATAACATTTGAGCAATAGCTAATGTATGGCCATCACAACTTATATGTCACTAACCAGAGTTCAGACTCAGGTCACAATGCTCAATTTTAGCAAGACCAAGGCAGGTAGGATGGAGGGGTCAACTTTGGTGATTCCATGTCTCTCTTTGGAAAACCAGCATAGTGTTTTCTGATAATCACTCCCTGCCCAGCTTTATTCCTATGTCAGTAGATGAGCCTTTCTGAAACCATGACATGCCTCAAGATTCTGTCTCACCGGTTTTGCTTGAGTCATTATACATCACAGCATGGTCCTGGATATTTAATGTATGTAAATCACCAAATCCAACAGCTGGACGTATCCCTAGGAATAATTTGGGATATTGCCCTCTTTGTGAGGATGAGAGATTTGAGAGCTCAGGAGGGAAAATGGCATGTCCAAAGTCACGTGATAGTAAGTGGTAGAATTGGTAACTTCAGTTAGGTATTTATAGATTTCTTTGCTGTTTCATCCTATATAGATCTTAAACTATTTAATTCCACTTTCTACCTGCAGTTGATTTATAACAAGAAGATTATTTGCTATTAATTTTAAGAAGGATATAGAATTGGAATTTAAGGCTGGTCTGAAATGGTATTTTTGACTGATTGTGCTATGATTTATCAAGCAAGAAAAGCTATTGAGTACCTGATGATTTTGTCTTTGAAGAATTTATCCCTTGGAATATTGCTAGCAACATGATGATTTTGTGATTGTGTGTTGGGAAGTAGCACCTGGCGCAGTTTTGTAATGCGCATCTTAAGGGTACATTTTAGAAAGTAATTTGGAAGAGACTTCCTTTTTATAGATAGCATTTAAAAATAATAAAGCATGATCAGCACTATTCTCCTATCCTTTTGTCCTAAGTCAAATATGCTTATGGATAAAGGGATTATATTATCTTTAAAATGCATTTAGATTTTTCTCTTAAGAACATAAGCTTATATCTCTATTAAAGATATTTGTTTATTGTAAAAAGTATACCAATGTTGAGATGTGGCTATAAATTAGAAATAATTTTTTTACTCTTAGCTTTCATTTCCTCTGAGATAACAATCTTACCTAATGCTGGCACCAACTAAGGCCACCTATGTGCTTTGACACAAATGGCATTCCCTCTCTTAGGGTTTTATTCAGAGATGTTTTGTGAGGTTTTCTACAGTAAAATCTCAAATTCTTTCTTTCATATAGTACATATATTTTATTGATTTATTCATCATGCTTCTATTAAAAGCCTAGTATGAGAGAGAATGAATTACGTGCCAAGGATTGAGATATATTAGGAAACAAAGGTAACTAAGATTCCCACTGCCAGAGAGTTTATATTCTATTAAGACTCATGATGAGCAAGCAAGCACATTAATAAGCAAAATAATTTTAGATAATTTTAAGACATAAAAGAAAATGATACAGAGCAGCACCTCCGAGGAGATAACACTGACACAGAGACATGAGTGAAAAGGAGGAAATGACAACAAATCTGGGACAAGAGGCTTCTGGCAGAGGGGGCAGCAAGTACAGAGACCCGTGAGTGGGAAGTACTTGCTAAGTTCTTGTTTCAAGAGCTCCTGCGTACATGGGATGCAGCATGACACGAAGCCACAGAAGCAAGGAGCAGCTGGGTCTTCCTGGGTTTGTAGGTCATGGAAAGGCTTTTACAATTTATTCTAATGCACTGAAAATCTGTCAGGAAGGCTCAGGAAAATGGACCACTGGCTTCTTAGAAAGTGAAGACACATATTCTTTGGAGACACCTGGGTATTAGCCCTGCTTTCTCCCCATATGTGTGAGTTTTACCTTGCTAATACAGTTTGGTTCAAAAACTAGGCAACCTTGATGTCTGTCTGTATTACCCTAAAGTGAAACCTGTGGACATCCCATGAGGTAGACTGAAGAAGAACACCCTACAGATGTCAGGCCGTACTCCCCTGGAATCTGCAAATGTTGCCTTATTTGGAAAAGGATTTTGCAGATGTGATTAGGCTAAGAATATTAAAATGTGGAGATTTTCCTGGATTATCTGTGTGAGGACTGAATGCGGTTGCAAATGTTCGTATGAGTGAGAGGCAGAGGGAGACTGAAAATGTACAGAGGCAAAGGCAATGTGCAGATGGAGCAGAGAGAGAATTGAACATGCTGGCCTTGAAGATCAAATAATTATCACAGATACAGGTTCAACAGAATAAACCAGGTTCTCTGGATTTGCTATGATAGTCTGAGAGACAATGAGCAAATTGCTTCCATCTCAGTGCTTTGGGTCCTTTTAGGATCTCTACAGAAGGATTAACAGAAAGTTAGACTCTAAACTCATCGTTAATTCCTAACCAAACAAGCATTTATTTAAACATGTAGTAGCATTCCCTATGTACATGTAATAAGGGATTTGGAGCAGACAACATACCCAGGGAAACATAAGCTCACAGGTCTGTATAGCCAGATACCTGAGGAGTGCGACTGCTCGGTACAGTGGTTAGCAAACTACAGCCTGCAGACAAAATCCAGTCCTTCGTTGCTCCTATATGGCTCCTGAGTAACAGGGGTTTTTATATTTTAAACAGTTGAAGGAAATAGAAGCATACTACTTTGTGACACATTAAAGTTATGTAAAATTCAAATTCTATGCCCACAAATAAAGATTTATTGGAACATATCCACGCTTTCACACTACAATGGCAGAGTTGAATTATTGTGATTGAGACTGTCTGGTGCACAAAACCGAAAATACTATCTGATCCTTTGCTAAAAATAAGTCTACTGATCTTAGCTCTAAGAGAAAGACAATTAATTAAAACACATACAGCCTGAAGCAGAATTATTGAAACATACAGAACACAAACTTAAAAATAACTGTAATAAACATGTTTAAGACACCAGGTAAGGTATAAGAAATATGGAAAAGACCAATGAATTATATTTTAAAACAATTGGAAATATTTGGTATGGGATAAATGATAGCTGAAATAAAGAGCACGATACATGGAACAATTATTAGGGTGGACAAAGCTGAAGAACGAATCAGTAAGTGGTGCTTACTATTATCTGGTTAACCAAGATAAATATTTGAACCTCCTACTAATTTTTTAAAAAATGAATTCATTTTTAGCATCACCTGAAAGTTACCAATTGATTTATTTTAATCTTATTATGAACTCATAGATTTAAACATCTATCACATTTATTATCCTTATTGAAATTCAAATTTCCCCATATTTGGCCAGTAGTAACTTTTTCAAGTTGGTTCCAGAGTCTTTTGACATGGCTCCAATTGTCTTTGAGAGCTTTGTGACTATCTAATATGGCAAGATGTTACAGGATCATCTTGTTCATTTCCTGCCCTAGACCTGGAGTCAGGAATTCTCCGAGAAGCTCTGCTTTCTTATGGAACTAGGATGTTAAGACTAATATGTGCACCGGAGATGTTCAGTGCTACTGAGGTGGTCATTTTTTTCTAGGTTTTTCTAGTGGTCACAGCTACAGTGTTTGTGTGTTTGTGTCTACCTGTATAATATAGCTCATGAAATCATACCAATTCTTCTAAATTAAATTTTAGACTACAGGATTTCTATCTAATCTTTTCAGTGTTACAGATTTATCTCTTAAGAATATCCCAGAAATGCTCAGTTGTTTTATTTCATATTACATACACAGTAGTCTCAGAATAACAATACAAATATTACAACAATCAAGATGATTAGTAAAAACACATGCATATGCTCTCCTTACTCACCCTCTTTTATATAGTTGTGCTATATACACCCTCTCTGAGAATATAATCATTACATATTATACTTTCACATTTTTAAGACTATTTTTTAGAGCAGTTTTAGGCTCACAGTAAAATGAGAGAAAGGTAAAGATATTTCCCATCTATCCCCTAACTCCACACATGCATCATCTCTCCTGATTATCAGAATCCCCCACCAGAGTGGTACAATTGTTGCAATTGATGAACCTTTATTGACACACACCCAAATTCCATAGTTTACATTTCGGTTCACTCTTAGTGTTTGTATATTCTATAGGTTTGAACAAATATATAATAAAGTGTGTCCATCATCAGAGTAGCACACAGAGTATTTTCACTGCCCTAATTATCTGTGCTCTGCCTGTTCACCCCTTTGCCAACCCTGATCCCTTGATGACCACCGATCTTTTTACTGTTTTCATAGTTTTGCCTTTTCTAGAATGCTGTATATTTGATCTTTGTAATTTTTTTTAGGTTCAGAAGTACATGTGCAGCTTTGTTTCTTAGATAAACTTGTGTCACAGGGGTTTGTTGTACAGGTTATTTCATCACCCAGGTACTAACCCTAGTACCCTCCATTACTAACCCTCCCACCCTCCATTCTCATATAGGTCCTAGTGTTTATTGTTCCCATCTTTGTGTCCATATGTTCTTGTCATTTAGCTCCCACTTTTAACTGAGAACCTGCGGTATTTGGTTTTCTGTTCCTGTTTTAGTTTGCTGAGGATAGTGGACTCCAGCTCCATTCATGTTTCTGCAAATGACATGATGTCATTCTTTTTTTATGGATGTACAGTATTCCATGGTGTATATGTACCATATTTCCTTTATCTTTTCTACAATTGATGGGCATTTAGGTTGATTCCATATCTTTGTTATTGTGAATATTGCTGCAATAAGCATATGAATGCATGTGTCTTTATGGTAGAACAATTTCTATTCCTTTGGGTACATATCCAGAATGATTGCTGGGTCAAATGGTAGTTCTGTTTTTAGCTCTTTGACGAATTGCCACCCTGCTTTCTACAGTGGTTGAACTAATTTACACTTGAAGCAACAGCATATAAATATTTACTTTTCTCCACCACCTTGCCAGCATCTGTTATATTTTGGAATATCATATATCTATATCTATATCCATCTATCTATCTATCTATCTATCTATATATATATAAGCATACAGTATATATAAAAACCTTTTATCATTGGCTTCTTTTATTTAGTAATATGCTTCTTTATGTCTTGTCATGGCTTGATAATTCACTTCTTTTTAGTACTAAATAATAGTTTGTTTTCTGAATATACTAGTTTATTCATTCACCTACTGAAGAATCTTGGGTGCTTCCAAGTTTTGGCAAATACAATTAAAACTGCTATAAACATCTGCGTGCAGGTTTTTATGTGGATAGAAGGTTTCAGTTCCTTTGGGGAAATACCAATAATAGCAATCACTGGACTATAGGGTAACAGTATGTTTAGATTTTGTAAGAAATTATCAAACTGTCTTCCAAACTGCCTATCCTATTTGCATTCACATTAGCAATAAATGAGAATTTCTGTTGCTTTAAATTTTTGCCAATGTTTGGTGTTATCAGTTTCCAGATTTTGACTATTCTAATAGATATGTAGTAATATATTATTGTCATTTTAATTTGCAATTTCCTGATGACACATGACATGAAGAATCTTTTTATATGCTTATTTTCTACCTGTGTTTCTTTGATGCAGTGTCTGTTAAGAATTATTGCAGTTTACCCATCTGACAAAGGGCTGATATCCAGAATTTACAAAGAACTCAAACAGATTTACAAGAAAAAAGCAAACAAGCCCATCCAAAAATGGGCAAAGGAAATGAACAGACACTTTACAAAAGAAG
>JAPYYA010004286.1:0-11961 GCA_028533165.1 Leontopithecus rosalia | reverse complement strand
AGAGGTTTGTCTGCTTCATCAGTCTTTTCAAAGAGCTAGGTTTGGCTTTCTCGACATTATCTTCACTTTTTTATTTTTCCTTTTTTTGTGTGTTTCATTATTTTCTGCCCTTTTTCTCTATTTTTCTTACTTTGAGTAAATTTGGTGGTCCTTTTTCTAATTCTCTATTCCATGCTGTCAGAAGCAAAGCCTTCCTGTATATCATTTATCTATGCCAGAAAAATATAATACATTTAAAAGAAAGAGGTTTGATTTTTAACTAAATATCTATTTCATTTACAAAACTGATATATCTATTACCATTCACCCTTTGGACTTTTAAATATCTGAAGCACTATTTTCCAGGCTATACACTTTGAAGTTTATATGTCATTGTATTTATACCTAATTCTGGGTCTTTCTTGGCCATATTTGATCTAGTCATTGTAGCAAGTATATGCCATTCCATTTTACTGAAGGAAAATGTATTTCCCTAATCAGAATAAAGTACAATTTAATTGCTAACTAAGCCGGTTAGTAACCATGGAAATATCTTGCAACTTCCTGTTCTATGAGAGCAAAGGATCTATAGTAACTCAATAAATGTTTATCTAAGAAAAGAAACACATCATCATGTACTTGAGGTTTCTTTGGTTATTGAAGATTCAAGCTCTTTTGGTGTGTTAGGAAATGTTAATTCAGTTGGCCCAATAAGTAATCTTAAAAATTGGAAAGCAAGCAGATGAAACTGACTATTTGTTTTCATTCATTCAAAGCAGATGACAATAGTAAAAACCTGGTAGTAACTTTTTGAAAATGTGATTTATAATAACATACCTACTTCCTTTGACATATGTTTAAAATAGTAAAGTTCCAGTATTTAGAAGGGAAAGCAACTCTCATTGCATATGCTGCAATCTAACTCTGTCAATAAGATTACACAACATACTAAGATTTCTGCCAACCTCAGAAACTGCAAAAAAGCGAGCAATCACCAACAAAGTTTTGAATGGCCAGCTCCAATTAACTAAAGTGATAAATATTCTGACAGCTGATTCTGGGATTAAAGCTACGATAATATGAACTCCCCGAAATGCTGATTGTATTGCAGCCAGTCTAGAGCTATTGGAGGAAGCTGTCATTAAAGTGGGATTAGATGAAACAGCTTTAAGAGTAGAGTTAAAAAAGAAAAAAAAAAAAGCAGAGGGAGAAACACAAATACTGCTTGGCCGATAGACTTTGGGTGAATCCCAGACTTTCTGGGAACCTGTTGGGGATCAATCTAAATCAAGACAATCTACCTTTGGCTACTACACCATCCAAAGTTCAAGCCTTCTCTGTTCTTGAAAAGTAAATGATGTTATATGAAAACACCAGGAAGGACATTAATGGCCATCTTCTATTTAGTTAAGTCCTTAAAAGCCTAGAAAAAACACAACAGAGTCAGTCCCCAGAAACAAACCCCAGAACCTACTAGAAATGCATGTTTGGGGTTCTGACAGCTACCAAGAATGGCTAAATGGGATTTGCCATTAATATTTTTAAGAGTTTCTGGTTTTAAAACTGCTATTCTTGATGTTACCTATAGATCTTACAGAAAAATCTCTGCCAATATCAATGCATAAGAGAAAAACAGTATTAAAATCTACAGAGAGACAAGCAAAAGTTGACATTTTATTGACATTCATAGGAGTGTTTGGCCAATACTCATTAAGTGTCTACTGTGTGCAAGTACTGTACTAAGCATGGACACACAGCATAGAACAGGGCAGATTCTTTTCCTGGATCATGGAATTCATGTTGTAGCAGAAGAGAAAACAGTAAGCAAGAAGTTATAGTTCTGGTTATAATGGTGAATTGAACACACTCACCTAGAGCAACTACTGACACAAAAAATGCACTTAAGAAATGTGCCAAGATCTGGAATCAACCCAAATGCCCATCGATGATAGACTGGACAGGGACAATGTGGCACACATACACCATGGAATATTATGCAGCAATCAAAAACGATGAGTTCGTGTCCTTTGTAGGGACATGGCTGAACCTGGAGAATATCATTCTCAGCAAACTGACCCAAGAACAGAAAATGAAATACTGCAGATTCTCACTCATAGGCGGGTGTTGAATAATGAGAACACATGGACACAGGGAGGGGAGCACTACACACTGGGGTCTGTTGGGGGGAATACTGGAGGGACAGCGGGGGGGTGGGGAGTTGAGGAGAAATGGGGAGAAATGCCAGATATAGGTGAAGGGGAGGAAGGCAGCAAATCACACTGCTACATGTGTACCTATGCAACTATCTTGCATGTTCTTCACATGTACCCCAAAACCTAAAATGCAATTAAAAAAAAAAAAAAAGAAATGGCAGCCCAGAAGGAGAAGTGAATGTTACAAGGAGGCCTGACCTAGGCTGGGAGCCAAGGAGGACTTCTTGAAGAAGCAGTGTTTCCACTGAGATCTGCGGGATGAATGGGAATCAGTCAGATGGAAGTCAAATGTGTGAGAGATAACCTAACTTTATCTGTTACTTGAGACTGTCTTGCCATGTGTAGACATAACTCGCCAGAGCACTGTGGGGCATTGATATATTTTTATTGTGATAAAATACACACAACATGTTTAGCATCTTAATCATGTTTAAGTGTACACTTCAGTAGTATTAAATACATTCAGATTGTTGTGCAGCGATCACCACTATTCGTCTCCAGGACTCTTTATCTTGCAAAATGGAAACTCTATACCCATTAAGCAATAGCTCTCCATTCTTGCCTTCCCCTAGCCCCTGACAACCACCATTCTACTCTGCCTCTATGACTTTGACTACTCTGGGTACCTCATATAAGTGGAATCACATCGTCTTTGTCCCTTTGTGACTGGCTTATTTCACTTAGCATGATTCACACATTTCATATAGCAAGGTTCCTCCATGTTGTAGTATTTGTCAGAATGTCCTTCCTTTTTAATGCTGAATCATATTCCATTGTATGTATACATCATAGTTTGCTCATGCATTCGTCCGTCAGTGGTCACTTGGGTTGCTTGCCCCTCCTGGCTATTGTGAATAATTCTGCTATGAACATATGTGTACAAATATCTCTTTGAGACCTTGCTTTCCATTCTTTAGGGTACGTACTTAGAAGTAGAATTACTGGATCATCTGGTCATTCTATTTTTAATTTTTTGAAAAACCGCCATACGGTTTTGCACAGTAGCTGCAACATTTTACATTCCCACCAGCACCAATACAAAAAGGTTCCTATTAACTTGACAGATTTGTGTGTGTGACTATGGTACTGTTTTTCATTTAATAGTCATAGACCTTGGACAGAATCATTATGTATCATCAAGAGACACACTCCAGAAAAGGCAAAGGGTTTACAAAACTTTTTAAATAAATCACAATTTTTCTTCACTTTCCCATTTTTACTATTAGAAGCCACAAACAGGCCTGTTCTAATTTTGTTTCACAGTATTTATTGTGCAAATGTGTGTTTTACAACAGGCCCTGTACAAAAGCCATTTAGATTCTGAGCATCAGCCTTGAGACTAACTATAATGTTGGTTGACTCTTGTCTTGAAGGCTGCTGCCATTCAAGAAGTATTTCCCAAGTCCCCATGTTCCCTGGCTGGGGTCCTCACACCAGAACTTAACTGGGTGAGTCAGGGTCTCAACACTCCATCCACTGCTGCTGGCTTTCTGTGTGGGGCCGCTAATAACATGGGTCAGTACAAAATGCACAAAAATGTGTTCTCACAGCCAAGACAGTATGTAGATTTTTTGTTTTAGCCATGGCATGTTAGGAGGTGCTATGGTCTGAAGTTTTGTATCCTTCCAAAATTCATGGATTAAAACGTAACCCATAAAGTGATGGTATTAATCGGTAGGGCCTTTGAGGATAATTTGGTCATGAGGGTGGAGCCCACATGATTGGATTAGTGCCCTTATAAAAGAGACTTGGGGGAGCCTGTCAGTTCCTCTTTGCCCTTCCACCATGTGAGGATGCAGCAAGAAGTTGTCACCTGTGAAGCAGAGAGCCCTCACCAGGAAACAAACCTGCCAGCACTTTGATCTTGGACTTCCCACCCTCCAGAACTGTGAGCAATAAATTTCTGTTTACAATTATTTATAAATTGCCCAGTCCAAAGTATTTTGTTGTATCAGCCCAAGTAGACCAAGGCAGGAGGCCAGGGATATGTCTCTACCTGGATATTCAAGAGAGACCAGCTACGGTGCTTTCAGGGGACTCCTCCAAAGCCATGCCTGGCTTTCTCCAGTTTTCCTAATTGGGAAATGAGCCGCCCAAGGTCAGACACTGACACATCATTATCTCAGCTCACATTTTAAAATAAAGATTTCCTCTGTTCTAGGTACAAAAGAATAACTGTTCAGTGTGACATATACCCAGAATAGTAATTAACTTGATGAGAGGACCAAGGGAAACTCAAAAAAAAAAGGAGAGCCCCCCAACCCCTGCTTTTAAATTTGGCTCTAAGGAACTCTGCTAACTAAGACCAATAGAGTGATTCTATCTAAAGTATTCCATAAGAGGCGAGAGTTGGTAAAAGCAGTACAAAATGCAGTGTCCCTAGTTGAATAGAGTCCCATGAATTCATTAAATGGGATTCTTAAATGGAACAAAGTCAGTCATTGTGCTGCGGTGGGGAAGAGAGTAGAAGGTGAAGGGAAGACAGGGAGAAGGGGAAAGAGGGAAAGACTGAACTGTCTACTGCAGTTACTTTACATTTTCACTTGCAATCAGTTGCTGAGGCAGGAGAGAGAAGTGGTTAAGAGTGCAGATATTGTGAAAATCAGAGAGTGTTTTTTTTCTGTTTACTATGTGCTGGAACATTTTAAGAATTTTGCTATAAACATCAGATTGTCCTTCAAAATGTGTTACAAATTAATTTCACCAACACAATGCCAGAGTGTGTCTTTTTCATGTCTTCATTGCCACACACACAGAGCTCTCATTCTCTCTCTCCGCCCCCCACTTTCCCTCTCCCTCTTTCTCTCTCTTACACATACACAACACACACACACACACACACACACACACACACACACCACACAAATAATATCTCATGGCCATTTTATCTGAATTTCTTTGAGTACTGAGGTTGAACATGTTTCCATGTTTATTGCTAATTTCTTTTTCTTTCTTTTTTTTTTTTGACAGAGTCTCACTCTGTCACCCAGGCTGAAGTGCAGTAGTGCAATCTCAACTCACTGTAACCTCTGCCTTCTGGGTTCAAGAGATTCACCTGCCTCAGCCTCCTGAGTAGCTGGGATTATAGGTGCATGCCACCATGCCTGGCTAATTTTTTTTTATTTTTTAGTAGAGACAGGGTTTCACCATGTTAGTCAGGCTGGTCTCGAACTCCTGACCTTGTGATCTGCCTGCCTCGGCCTCCTAAAGTGCTGGGATTACAGGTGTGAGCCACCACACCTGGCCACTAATTTTTTTTTTAATTGGGAAATGACTATTTTTGTTCTTTGCCCATTTTCGTTCTGGAATATTCTGTTTTCCTTGACTAACAGGTCAGAGCCTTTTATATATTTAAGATAGTAGCCCTTTGACTGGCATGTAATCTTCAAATTCTTTCTTAGAGTTGGTCGTTTGCCATTTCGTTTTTTACTTGGTATTTTTCATAGAGATAAATTTTTAAATTTTTTAAGTGGACAAACCTATACTTGTTGTCCTTTGTGGTTTCTTAATTGGTGTTATGTTTAGAAAGTCTTGCTTGAATCAAAATTACATAAATAACCTGTATCATATTCTAGTATTTCAAATGGTTTTATGTTTTACATTTAAATAATTCTACCAGAATATTTTCATGTAAATTGGAAGGTATTGATGGAATATTCCAATGTTTAGGCGGTGCTCCAGGCTCTCCCAAGCTCAAGGAATAACCCTGGTGTGCTTAAGCTACATGGTCAGGCCAAGTGTGGTGGCAGGCACCTGTAATCCCAGCTACTAGGAGGCTGAAACAGGAGAATTGCTTGAACCCAGGAGGTAGAGGTTGCAGTGAGCCACTGCACTCCAGCCTGGATGACGGAGTGAGACTGTCTCAAAAATAAATAAATAAATAAATAAATAATAAGCTACATGGTCTTGGGACTTGATCAGATGTCCCTGGAGATCACAAAATAATGCATTCTCCTGTCAGTTCCATGCCCTCCCTCTTCCCACACTCCTGGCATCCCTGGGATTCCTTCCCCGATCCAGTTCTCCTCTGCTTCTGTGGAAACTCAAGCTAAGCCTCGAGCACAGTAAAAAGACAAATGTTAATTTCAAACTTTACCCCTCTCCATGCGCACATGGCATCTACTATATCTGCTTTCCTTGTGGTTTATTTTTTTACTCATCATATTCATTGTGATCTCCTTTCTCTGCGTGCCAGCAGAATTTCTCAAGCTTATCTTCTGAATCCCAAATTTGGTTTCTGTAATAGTCAATCTACTCTTTGTTGCTTCTGTTGCTTTTCCTGATGATTTTTCTTCTAAAAACAAATATAGGTATTAACAAATTCTTTCCTTTCTGTGACTTCATTGCCTTCTAGAATCTTGGAAAGAGCATGCATTAGGGATTTTCAAAAATGTTCTTCTTTTTTCATAGGGGGACTCTTATATAACTTCATGATATCTCAGGTTTGTCCTGTTGTATTGAACTCCTAAAATGGTTTTAATGGTTGGTTAACTTTTCCCTGATCCTTCATTTTTTTTGTAGACAAAATCTACACATTTTTCAGAATTAGTAGATGAAGTGTTTTTCTTGATGATACATAAATTATGATTTTGTACAAGACCCATGGACAAGGCAACTGCCACAGTCACACACACACAGAATGTGTGGATCACACTTCGGATATCTGGGGCACAGACCTCTGGATAATAGAAAAGTTTAGATCTGCTCTAGTTTCTCTTCGCCACATGCAAATTGCATTTACTACTTGTTTCTGGGCCAGACGGCTCTGATTCTCTTGCTCACAATGAAATGGAAATTTCCTGGCATTGAGAGGGTGTCAGTACCGGTTAGAGGATTCCACCCACTATTTTTCCTGATAAAATGCAATGCGCAAACAACATCTCCGTATCACTTGCATTTCCTTCAGCTCCTCCTTGGGAAATCTAAAGCCTTTGAGCAGAGCCAGGACCCTCAGCTGCGGTTCCTATTAGAGGCAGACAAATACAACAGTGTGCCCATGGGCTAGGGTTAAAATTTATGAATCTGGGGGGCATTCCATTTCAGCAACTGAAGGTTAAGGAAGCAGAAACTGTAACTTGATAAAGAAATTTATTCACAGCCTTGCTGGGGCTTAATGTCAGTAGAGTTTACTGAACAGGAACAGAGCCTTAAACTAAGACATGAACTTCTCCCTAAGTAGGTTTGGGAGGGGTATTGCAACCAAGAGCCAGAAAGGTCTCTACGAAAAGAACTTCAAATCAATGAATTTACATAGTATTAATCCTTCTTCAATAGAAAAAGGGGAACATATACTCATTCAGGAGCCACGGTAATCATGTAGTAATCCTCTCTATTCAAGGAAAAAGAAAACATGGTTACACAAACACTTAAACTAAGTGAGTCCTGGGGATCTATTCAAGTCTTTCCGCATCCTATCATCCTGAGTGACTTTATCTCCTTCTGAAAGTATTTTGATCATCTCTTTAATGTCTTTAGTCTGTCTCCCCCAGCTAGAATGTAAATTAAATGAAGGCAAGAGATCTTGCCTTTGTTGTTCTCTAACTGAAAGCCCAACACCTAGAACTGTGCCTGGCACATAATAGATGGTCAATTAACAACTACTAACTGAATTCGTGGTGCTGGATGATGGATGCATCAGTGAATGAAAACAGGTAAGAAATTTCTCAAGCCATAGTTTTCCTTTATTTGGCCTTTACCCAAGACAAAATAAAAATTAGGGGGGCGTGATGGTTGGTTGTGTAGCCCCACAAAGATGGTTAATTTTGTATTGATCTAAGAATACCCAAGTAAGAGCATTTTTTACTATTGCTATCAGAAGATCATCATTCATTGGTCTTAAACAAGTCATTAAGTCACCAACTACATTTGCCTTGTTGATTTTTTTAGATTACCCAGTGCACCATTTTCTGTAACTGATCATTAATTCAAGTCTCTGCCTCCTTCAAACAGTGGCTCTCACTGGCAGAAAACATGATCCTTTAACCAAATTAACCAGGGTTTCTGCACCAAATGTTGGAATGACCTAGCCTTTTCCTTGGCGGTAGTAGTCAGACACCGCACAACCATTCTTTAGAACAAAGCCAGCATAGGAACCAGGTTTCAAGGGCCACTCGTATGCACACTGGCATTTGGGGTAGGGGTATCAGCCCCAGTCTCATTTGTCTTACACATCTGTTTATCATCCAAAGAGAGCAGCCTTAGATTTGGAGCCTGCAACCTCAGCGGCCATGCGGTAGGGACGTGCTGGGCGGTGTCTTGAGCTTTGAACACCGCCAGTCCTGTCAAGAGCAGCTGGTCCCTAGGACCACCCTGAAAAAGGGAGTCTCTTGAACCTCCCCATTGTAAATGACTGCGGGTCACAAGTCGTATTTCCCAACTCCCCAGACAATATTCTTCATGCCCTTGGTTTGGGACATAGACCCTTCCTTTCGCGGCAGGCCGGGTCTCACCGATAGCTGAACAGGCGGACGGCCAGGACGACTGTGTGCGCGCGGAGTGGTTAACTTACATATGAAAAGCCGACAGAGCCAGTGTCCTTGTACAAAGGCTGGAATGTCACAAAAGCCCACCAACAGTTTTCCCTAGGCTTTTCCTGGGCCTTGAAGCATGACAAGCTAACAAAGGAGTTCTTAACAGGACCTAGTTAGGATTAAACCAGTTTAATTAGGGTCTGAAGAAATTGCCAGACCTCCACAAACAAGTTTTATTGGGGTGTAAAGGAACTCCCCAAACCTCCATGATGTAGCAGCAGACACGATAAGGATAATCACCCCAGCACTTGAGAGTCAGTAAATTACTGAGGCTCCAGAGGAATGTCTTCCGGACTCAGACCTTAGAGATGAGAAAAAGTTAATCACTTACGTTTAGATGAATGCACGCTGATACATACACACACAGCTCAGAAGGTGTATAAGCTCCGGAAATCACTGTAATTTTGAGTTGGTCTGGCCATCTTTTCCCGGCCTTCTCCCTGTACCTAGTTACAGAAGTAAACTCTCTTCTTTTCCAGTTCATCTGCATCTTATCACTGGGCCAATAAGCAGCCTGACCCTCAGCTTGGTTCAGGAACACTTTTGCTTCCTCCACACTTCTTCCCGGCTCAGCCACCCCATGGCTAGAGGGTATCATTTCAGTAACCTTTTTGGCTAAGTATAATCAGTAAATCAGCATCAAATAATTCCCTCAAATTTTGTTTTAAAAAACCCAAATACCTATTGTTTTAAGTGCAAATGTCTGATCACTGTTTTCCAGTTCAACAACAATGGTGACCGTTTTGACCTCCTCAGTGGTCAGTCCCCAGGTCCCTTCCTGGGGGCTTTATCAGGTCTGTATGGGTTGGGTCATCACCTGACCTCACCCTCCCTGAGCAGGGGGCAGGTTGGGAGGGAGACTGTGGCTGTGGGAATTTCTGAGTCTTACCTGGAATTTAAAGTACCATTTGAAGGGTTGACTGTAATCGTTAGAAGTATGACAGACAAGTTAGGAGAAACTGTCTTGTAATTCATGATTTTTCAGTATAAACTAAAAGGTGGTGGATGTTGTTGTTTTTAGACAGTCTGGCTCTGTCCCCCAGGCTGCAGTGCAGTGGCCCAATCTTGGCTCACTGTAACCTCTGCCTCCCAGGTTCAAGCAATTCTCCTGCCTCAGTCTCCCAAGTAGCTGGGATTACAGGCACGCGCCACCACGCCCAGCTAATTTTTGTGTTTTTAGTAGAGACAGGGTTTCACCATGTTAGGCTGGTCTCAAACTCCTGACCTCAGTTGATCGACCCACCTCGGACTCCCAAAGTGCTGGGATTACAAGCGTGAGCCACCATGCCCAGCCTAAACTAAAAGGTTGTAAGATACCATTTTCATTTTTTTTTAACTCTTCGAAAGTGATCAACAGTTCTGTGACTGTTTCTGCCCAAGGCGTAACTCCTTGGCTTGTTGACTAGCCGCTGAATCTGAGCCTTGAGAGCCACAGCGAGGGAAAAACGCCTCAGAGCCTCTAGAGCACCCTCTAGCTTCCAGCCCCCGACCCTGAAGGTCATTTATTCCCATGTAGGCTAAGCAGGTCTACATTCTCAATTCCAAATCTATCACCTTCAATTGGGATTGAGCCTCTCAAAGATTTGACCTTGGCTTCTAAGTCACTATAACACTGGATGGCCAAAATACTGTGATTTTAAATGATCAAACCATAGACATCATATGTTTTTTTTTTCTTTTTTTCTTTTTTTTGAGACGGAGTTTCGCTCTTGTTGCCCAGGCTGGAGTGCAATGGTGCAATCTCGGCTCACCGCAACCTCCGCCTCCTGGGTTCAGGCAATTCTCCTGCCTCAGCCTCCCAAGTAGCTGGGATTACAGGCACGCGCCACCATGCCCAGCTAATTTTTTGTATCTTTAGTAGAGACGGGGTTTCACCTTTTTGACCAGGATGGTCTCGATCTCATGACCTCGTGATCCACCCGCCTCGGCCTCCCAAAGTGCTGGGATTACAGGCTTGAGCCAACGCGCCCAGCCGACATCATATGTTTTAAGCATGCTTTAATTATTTCTTCTCTACATCTGCTTCTTATTTAGGATTGTTAACTTTGGTGTTTCTAACCTTGAGTCACATCAGTCTTGTTGAACTAATTGAACGTCTTGTAAACTTTATTGGAAACTCATGTGCTTTTTCCTTGGCGCGCCTGCTACTTGTTCCATGTGAGTATTAGCAGACTTGTTTACAGGCTCAGCCTGTTCTGCTTGACTGCAGCCACCATCGTCAGGATGTTGAAGTTGTCTCTGCTTGGCATTGGGCACCATCCATATTTAGGCATCTTTGTCTTTTGCCACTACCCTAGACGTCTCCAAGAGTTCTTGCTCTTCGGCAAAAACGTTTCCCTGACCTTCGTGAACTTTGCATTTTTCTTGTCTTGAGGACCCGTCACAGTGGCCCCATATCAGAGGCAGCCCCAGCCACTGAAGGGACTACGGATGCCTTCAAAGTCATAGCACATGTGGAGTTTCCCAATAGACTGATTTTACTAAGCCCTTGGGTAGCGTGTTCTCATGTGAAAATGAATTTCCCTAGTGAACTCTCAACTTTTCTTCTCTACTATTTAATTCTCTTATATAAAAGATCCTTTTGGTTAACTTTATTGTACCATGCTTTATTTCCTCCCACCAAACCACATCTCTACATTATAGTATTATCCAAAGCTTTATAAATCTTCACTTTTCTTTCTTAAAAAAAAAAAAAGAGCAGAGTAGGCCAAGCATAGTGGCTCATGCCTATAACCCCAGCACTTTGGGAAGCAAAGGTGGGAGTATCGCTTATGGCCAGGAGTTTGAGACCAGCCTGAGCAACATAGTGAGACTCTGTCTCTACACAAAAAAAGAAAAATGTTTTATGAAACTACTCAGGCATGGTGATGTGTGCCTGTTGTCCTAGCTCCTAGGATGCTGAGATGAGGGAATCGTTTGAGCCCAGGTATGTGAGGATGTGGTAAGCTATAACTGCATCACTGCACTCCAGTCTGGGTGAAAGACATAGTGAGACTTTGTCTCTAGAAATAAAAATTTTTTTAAAAGGATATCATCCAGCAATTTAAAAATACTTAAGCAAGACAAAGGCTGTGAGCAACTTAACTATTCAAGGGTGCAGGGATGCCACTGTGGCCAGCTTCTGGCATGTATGGAAATGGGGCAGCAATTTTAAAGACAAAAATAAGTTTCCATCAGAACATTGCTTAAAATGTGTATATGTTTATAACACACATAAGAAAATTAGATGATAGGACAGG
>JAPYYA010004285.1:0-11961 GCA_028533165.1 Leontopithecus rosalia | reverse complement strand
CAATAGCAAAGACCTGGAATCAACCCAAATGCCCATCGATGATAGACTGGACTGGGAAAATGTGGCACATATACACCATGGAATATTATGCAGCAATCAGAAATGATGAGTTCGTGTCCTTTGTAGGGACATGGATGAATCTGGAGAACATCATTCTCAGCAAATTGACACAAGAACAGAAAAGGAAACACCGTATATATTCACTCATAGGCGGGTGATGAACAATGAGAACACATGGACACAGGGAAGGGAGCACCACACACTGAGGTCTGTTGGGGGAAATAGGGGACGGACAGCGGGGGTGGGGAGCGGGGGAGGGATGGCATGGGGAGAAATGCCAAATATGGGTGAGGGGGCAGAAGGCAGCAAAGCACACTGCCAGGTGTGTACCTATGCAACTATCTTGCATGTTCTGCACATGTACCCCAAAACCTAAAATGCAATAAAAATTTAAAAAAAAAATACAAAAATTAGCTAGGTGTGGTGGCATGTGCCTGTAATCCCAGCTACTTGGGAGGCTGAGGCAGGAGAATAGCTTGAGCCCAGGATGGGGAGGTCGTGGTGAGCCAAGATCGCGCCACTGCACTCCAGCCTGGGTGACAGAGCGAGATTCCATCTCTAAATAAATAAATAAAAATACTTTATGAAACATTACATAGGGAAAAGTAATGTATAGTGTCATCTGGACTCCTGGTACCTATTATAGTGAAGGACAGGGATCAAACAGCAGTTATTTGGTACTTACTGTATACAGAGGGGGCTAGTTTCCAAAAGAAAACTAAACTGGCTTTGAAGGTGAGCCAGTTAAGTTCACGGCTACTGCAGTGTTGACGGATGACAGGCAAACTACAAGAAACTGCCATTTGTTCCCCTCTGTCTTCTGCGTGCTGCTCCACACCCCATGTATGGATTTAAAGTCAGTTTGGGGGCTCACTTTTCTCTTTCTTTTAAATGGAATGCATGAGATAGAAAACAACAGTCTAGAGAATATCAGAGTGCGGAGCGTATATGCAGTAGGAGTGAGTATTGTTTCATGAAGCAATAGTTGTAGGCATATTTGTGTATGTGCATGGATGAGTGCATGCCAGCATGCGTGCGTGTGTGCACATGTGTGTGGGTGTGTGTCGTGTGCACATGTGTGCATGTCTAAGTGTGCACGTGTGTGCTCGTGTGTGTGTCTAAGTGTGCACGTGTGTTCATGAGTGTGTGCACATGTGTGTGCTCATGTGTGTGCATGTCTAAGTGCACGGGCTGCCGTACTCGGCTGCTGAGTAAAATGTGTTTCTTTCTGTGGGTCATGGTTAGAAAGTTAGAAAGCCGCCATATTAGTTCTCTATTGTTGCATAACAAATTATTCCCAAAGTTAGCCACTTAAAACAATAAACATTTATTTTCTCACAGTTTCTGTGGGTCAGGAGTTCAGGAGCAGCTTTCCTGGGTGGTCCCTGGGTCCAGGGACTCTCATGAGGTTGTTGAGACATCAGCCAGGGCTGTGGTCTCCCGCAACGGCAAAGAAGGAGCCCCATTCAAGGACCCCTGTGGTTGTCGGCAGGCCTCAGTTCCTCAAAACATGGGTTTCTCTACAGGGATGGCTAAGTATCTTCAAGACCTAACAGCTGGCTCCCTCCAGACCAAGTGGAGAGAGAGAAAGAGAAAGAGAGACACAGAGACAGACAGGCCAAGATGGAAGCCACAGTGTTGTTGTTGTTTTTGAGATGGAGTCTGACTCTCTTACCCAGGCTGGAGTGCAGTGGTGTGATCTCTGCTCACTGCAACCTCCACCTCCCAGGTTCAAGCAATTCTACTGCCTCAGCCTCCTGAGTAGCTGGGACTACAGGGACGTGCCATCACGCCCGGCTAGTTTTTGTATTTTTAGTAGAGACTGGATTTCACCATGTTGGCCAGGCTGGTCTCGAACTCCCAACCTTGTGATCTGCCTGCCTCAGCCTCCCAAAGTGCTGGGATTACAGGTGGGAGCCACCATGCCCAGCGCCACAGTTTTTTATAAACAAATCTTGGAAGTGACAAGTATCGTTTCTGTTGATCTCATCAGTCTCAGGGCATCCCTCTTGCAGTGTCATAGAGGTCTGCCCAAGCATGGAAGACCAGGTTGTGGGAAGAATGAGGGCCATCTTGGAGGCTGGCCACCACAGCCACTGACCCTGACTTTGCCTGGACAGCATCTCAGGAAATGTTACTGGCTAGGTTTTTGTAACGTAGGGGAGTTTATTACAAGATCAAAGAGAGGCATAAAGTGTCTTGGGCTAGAAATGTAAAACCTGGCCCTTAAGGGCAAACACCAAGCCTGCAGATGTTGGGACCCTTCGCTATACCCTTGGCACCGGTTTTGTTTACCAGCATTCTGCATCTGGATTTGGCACCACACATCTGAGGCAGGAAGAAAATGAGAGTTCAGGAAGCACGGCTGCAAGGAAAGATGAGAACATGTGGGACGATACGGCTCAAAGGACAGAAAGCCGAGGAACAACATTACGCTGTTGTATGCTTTTTGTGTGTTAGGCTTCTGTTGTTTATGTTATAGTTTACACTATGTTTCGAGCAAACCCTGTCTGTGAAAACGGGAATTTCCGAATTAGAGCTGGAAAGGACACTAGAAAGTGTGTCCTTTATCCTATTTGTTTTACAAATAAGGAACGTGAGGTCTGGATAATTTCTTAGTTTACAAAAAAAGGTTTATTGAATCATTTGGGTTTTTTTTGAGACAGAGTCTCACTCTGTCGCCAGGCTGGAGGGCAGTAGCACAATCTTGGCTCAGTGCACACTCCGCCTCCCTGGTTCAAGCGATTCCCCTGCCTCGGCCTCCTGCGTAGCTGGGATTACAGGTGCGCACCACCATGCCTGGCTAAGTTTTTGTAGAGACGGGGTTTCACCATGTTGGCCATGTTGGTCTTGATTTCCTGACCTCATGATCCACCCGCCTCAACCTCCCAGAGTGCTGGGATTACAGTCATGAGCCACTGCGCCCAGCCTTATCTTTATTTTTTTTTTAAGAGCAAGACCTTGCTCTGTCACCCAGGCTGCAGTGCAGTGGTACAGTCATAGCTCATTGCCACCTTGACCTCTTGGGCTCAAGTGATCCTCCTGCCTCAGCCTCCTGAGTAGCTGGAACTACAGGTGTGTGCCACCATGCCCAGCTAACTTCCTTTTATTTTTTTCTGGAGACAGAGTCTCACTATTCCCAGGCTGATCTTGAACTCCTGGCTTCAAGCGATCCTCCCACTTTGGCCTCCCAAGGTGATGATTATAGATGTGAGCCACTGTGCCCAGCCAAATTCTTTATATAAAAGAATTTCCTATAGCAATTTTTCTCAAAATTGAGTTATATATGTATCTAGATATACATATTTCTATATATGTGTAGTTATATATAGATATACATATATTCATATATATCTATATCTATATATAAAATATGTATATAGATAAACATATATCTATATATATAACCTCATATGTGTATCTATATACATAAATAACTATATATAGTTATACACATCTATTTGATATTAGATATCTATATAAATATGTCTTCACTAAAGATTGTGTCCCCAAAATAATACGAATCAATAACTACAAACAGTAGTTTTAAAAAGTGAAATTTTTATCTAATGGAAGGGTTAATAATAAAGTAATAATAGCTAATACTTATATAGCACATAATTTTTGCCCAGTATTGTTTTAAAAATAGCAAAATATAAGGTAAATTAGAAGATATCTTTTTTAGAAGCTGAAATTTTATGTGATGGCATATGGGTCATTTTGCAATCAGAAAAGAACATGGCAATTGATTCAAATATCTTGAGAGTTGTATCTTTCAAAATCATGATCGGTGTTCTTTATGCTTTCCAAAAGCAGTCATGTAGGTTCTTGTGTTTAGACTGCTAGTAAATAAGTATGCTTTCAGCAGAGCAAAACACTCTTGCATCTTCAAAAAAAAAGTATTACAATTCGCTCTTGTGATTTCCTGGCTCTGTCCCTGTCCCCTGCCTGTATCTGGGCCTTCTCTTTCCTGGTCTCTATTGTCCCATCCTGCTTAAGTTTTTTTTGGTTGGTTGTTTGAGACAGAGTCTGGCTCTGTCACCCAGGCCAGAGTGAGGTGGCGCAATGTCAGCTCTCTGGAACCTCCACCTCCCAGGTTCAAACAATTCTTCTGCATCAGCCTCCCGAGTAGCTGTGACTGCAGGTACACACCACCACACCCAGCTAGTTTTATATTTTTAGTAGAGACAGGGTTTCTCCATGTTGTCCAGGCTGGTCTTGAACTCCCGACATCACTGATTCGCCTGCCTCAGCCTCCCAAAGTGCTGGAATGGAATGCAAATCCAAGATCAAGAATGTACTTTCTTCTTACTTCTCCTCGCTAACCAAAAAGTATCTGAGACAGGTCTCAATCGGTTTAACAGTTTATTTTGCCAAAGTTAAGGACATGCCTGTGACACAGCCTCAAGGAGGTCCTGATGTCATGTGCCCAACGTGTTCAGGCCACAGCTTGGTTTTATGTATCTTAGGAAGACATACAACGTCAATCAGAAAGGTGTATCTATACACCAGAAAGGTGGGACAATGGGAAGCTGAGGGTAGGGTGGGGGCTTCCGGATCATAGGTAGATTACAAGATGTTCTGATTGGCAATTGCTTGAGTTTGTTTTTTTTTTTTTTTTTTTTTTTTGAGACGGAGTTTCGCTCTTGTTACCCAGGCTGGAGTGCAATGGCCCCATCTCGGCTCACCGCAACCTCCGCCTCCTGGGTTCAGGCAATTCTCCCACCTCAGCCTCCCAAGTAGCTGGGATTACAGGCACGCCCCACCGGGCCCAGCTAATTTTTTGTATCTTTAGTAGAGACGGGGTTTCACTATGTTGACCAGGATGGTCTCGATCTGTTGACCTCGTGATCCACCCGCCTCGGCCTCCCAAAGTGTGCTTGAGTTTTTATCCAAAGACCTGGAGCCAATAGAAAGGAATGTCTGGGTTATGTATGATAAGGGATTGTGGAGACCAAGGTTTAATCATACAGATGAAGCCTCCAGGTAGCCGGCTTCAGAGAGAACAGATTGTAGCTGTTTCTTACCAGACTTAGTCTGTTTTGATAGGTTTTTTTTTTTCGAGACAGAGCGTTGCACTGTGGCCCAGGCTGGAGTGTAGTGGCGTGATCTTGGCTCACTGCAACCTTCTCCTCTGGTTTCAAGCAATTCTCGTGCCTCAGCCTCCCAAGTAGCTAGGATTACAGGTGCCTGCCATCATGCCCGGGTAATTTTTGTATTTTTAGTAGAAATGGGGTCTCACCATGTTGGCCAGGCTTGTCTCGAATTCCTGACCTCAAGTAATCTGTCTGCCTCAGCCTCCCAAAGTTCTGGGATTACAGGCGTGAGCCACCGTGCCTGGCCTGTTCTTTTGGTCTTAAGGTCCACATTGGTGTGAATGGTAATGAGACATGCCCGACCTTCCGCTTCCTCTCGTGGCCTGAAGAAGTTTCATAGGTTTACTTTGGAATGCCCTTGGCTGAGAGGAGGGGTCCATTCAGATGGTTAGAGGACTTGGAATTTTATTTTTGGTTTATATTCTATTTCATGTTCCTCTCATTCTCTTTGTCCCCCCACCTTGAGAAAAGTCACCCCAGACTTCCTGCCATTCCTCAGATAAGTATCAGGTCTTGAATGCTTTCTTCCCTAGCAGTTCGAACTAGATGAGTAAGAAGCAGCTTGTCTGAGTCATCAGTTTATCAACCAGAAATACACCCAGGAAAAGTGTCTTTAGCATCCCCACTACCCACACCCCATCCACCAACCTTAAATGGAAAGTTTCCCATGGGGGCCTGGGGGCCTCAGCAGGGGGGCTCTCCCTAGAGCCCTGGCTGCTCCCACTGTCTGCTGGCCCAGGAAGTCCACCGAGGTCACAGCTTTCCATAAACACACTTGAGATTCTATTTCCTGAGTACAGTTGAGGTTTTCCCCTCCTTTTCACAAGGTCAAGATACAGTACTTCAAAGTTCCACTGTAAATTCCAGATACCTTGAGATTTGGTATGTTGGCCAAATACCTTGGGTTTTTTTTTTTTTTTTTAGACAGAGTCTTGCACTGTCGCCTGGGCTGGAGTGCAATGGTGAAATCTTGGCTCACTGCAACCTCCACCTCCCAGGTTCAAGCAGTTCTCCTACCTCAGCCTCCTGAGTAGCTGGGACTACAGGCATCTGCCACCATGCCCAGCTAATTTTTGTATTTTTCGTAGAGATGGGGTTTCACTATGTTGGCCAGGCTGGTCTCGAACTCCTGACCTTGGGATTCACCCGCCTCGGCCTCCCAAAGTGCTGGAATTACAGGCATGAGCCACCGCACCTGGCGGCCAAATACTTTGTTAACATAACTCTGTCAGCCACATCAAGTGGAACAACCCCTACTGCCTGAAAAGTTCTGTTTGGCTGACAGCACACAGAATACCAGTTTTGTTTTCTAACTGGAAAAGCACCAGCATGTGCAGATGGGATTGGCAGGAAAGTGGGTCTGTGGATGCACAGGTGATTTGGGTGATGTGCTAAAGTAATGTGTGTACATAGCTGTTGTCATAAGAGGTTCCATGTGTGGGAGCCGTCCTGAGCACTGGCAATGTGGATGCCAGATGCCAGAGAAACCCAGACACCTAAGTTCTCGTCTGAACTGAGCCAACAACCAGTGCTGTGGCCTGAAGGAGTTTCAGCTTCTCTGAGTTTGAGTTTCTCATGTGGTGTAAAAACTGCAGCTGCTTATCATGTAGGATTGCAATGAGAATCAAATGAAATATGTCTGTGAATGGAAATCGCTTATATGAAAACTCTAAAACCCTATGCCAATGTAAGATTTCGAGGAAGTAACCATGTTTTACATTCAAGAATGAACAAAACCAGACTTTTTTTTTTTTTTTGCAGAGTTTTGCTCTTGTTGTCCAGGCTGGAGTGCAATGGCGAGATCTCAGCTCACTGCAAATTCTGCCTCCCAGGTTCAAGTGATTCTCCAGCCTCAGCCTCCCGAGTAGCTGGGATTACAGACATCTGCCACCATGCCTGGCTACTTTTTCTTGTATTTTTCATAGAGACAGGGTTTCACCATGTTGGCCAGGCTGGTCTCGAACTCCTGACCTCTGGTGATCCGCCTGCCTCGGCCTCCTAAAGTGCTGGGATTACAGGCGTGAGTCACCACACCCAGCCAGACATTTTTTATTCTAACCAGGTGGCTTGCTTATATCTTTGGTGCTTCCTACATCAATTTTTTTTTTTTTTCAGTTAGCCTCTGGGACAAAAGAAAAGCACATATGGTTTTCTCTCTCCAGGTTCAACAAACACTTTTCTGGCATGCTAACTGCTTCTCACCAAGGGAGCAACCACGTTAAGCATGCCAGCATGAGAACTGGCAACACACTCATGGAATGTCACCGTGTGTGCCTTGTGGCGATCCAGTCGCAAATGAACATCTGGGGGCAAAGCTCCAAATGCCTCTGTGTGCTTGTCTCGTCACTGGCTCCTCAAACAGTCCTGTGAGCTCCGTTATCACCGCCATACCCATTCCACAGCTGCAGGAGGCACAGCTGAGTCTGTATCATTGACAGGTGCAAGGTGCACCAGGAGTAATGGAACTGAGGCCAGGTGTGGTGGCTCATATCTGTAATCCCACACATTGGGAGCCCGAGGCGGGTGGATCATCTGACATCAGAGTTCAAGACCAACCTGGTCAACATAGTGAAACGCTGTCTCTACTAAAAATGTACAAAATTAGCCGGGCATGGTGGTGCGCACCTGTAGTCTCAGCTACTCAGGAGGCTGAGACAGGAGAATCGCTCAAACCCGGGAGGTGGAGGCTACAGTGAGCCGAGTGCGACTCTCCAGCCTGGTCAGAGCAAGACTCTGTCTCATAAAAAAAAAAAAAAAGAAGAAGAAGAAGTAGCAATGAAATTGAGAATCAAAAACATTCCCAGGTGCAAAATTCTGAGAAATAGATAATATTCTAGTCTATGTGATTGCAGCATAATTTTTATTACTAACATTTTAGTATATATTAATGCACGCATGTGAACATACATACAAATAAACACATATTTCCCCTTAACATAACTAGCAATGCCTTAGAGCAAGGGTTGGCAACTACTCCCTATAGGCCAAATCTGGCCCACTGCTTGTTTTTGTAAATGAAGTTTTTTGGGACAGCCACACTCGTTCACTGATGTATGAAATGTGATTGCTTTCATGCTACAGCCACGGAGTCATAATTGTGACGGAGACCTTATGGCCCACAAAGCCAAAAATTCTTACTTTTTGCCTCTTAACAGAAAAAGTCAGTAGAGCCCTTCCCTAGACCTATTCAACCACAATCTTCTACTCATTAAAAAAAGCACAGAAGAGGCGAGGCGCGGTGGCTTACAGCTGTAGGCCCAGCACTTTGGGAGGCCGAGGCAGGCAGATCATCTGAGATCGGGAGTTCAAGACCAGCCTGACCAACATGGTGAAATCTTATCTCTACTAAAAATACAAAATTAGCCAGGCATGGTAACAGGTGACAGTAATCCCAGCTACTCAGGACGCTGAGGCAGGAGAATCACTTGAACCTGAGAGGCGGAGGTTGCAGATCGTGCCACTGCACTCCAGCCTGCACAACATGGCAAGACCCTGCCACTTAAAAAAATACATAAAGTGGCCAGGCATGATGGCTCACACCTGTAATCCCAGCATTTTGGGAGGTCAAGATGGGTGGATCACTTGAGCTCAGTAGTTTGAGACCAGTCTTGGCAACATGGTGAGACCCCATCTCTATTAAAAATACAAAACATTAGCAAAGTATGGCGATAAATGCCTGTACTTCCACCAAGTCAGGAAGCTGAGGTGGGAGAATTGCTTGAGCCTGGGAGGTGAAGATTCCAATGAGCTGAGTGATGCAGATTGAAATCCTGTCTAAAAAATAAAAAAATTACATGAAGTGAACTGGACAGAATTAAAAAGAGAAATAAAGATTATATATCTTTTAGAAAAAGCACGTAGGCATTGCTTGGCTCTCTGCGCACTGTGGACGATCTCTTCCGTGTATCTGCTGTGCCCTGGGCTCCTGTCAAGGCGGCGACTCACTAAATTGTAAATGTGTGTTTCCGTGTTGGCTTCCCTCCAGACTGTGAGCTCCCTGACAGGCGCTGTGGGTTATTCCTGTTTTCATCCCCCAGCACAGTCAAGTAGGTGCTTCTTGGTTTTTGGGGTTTTTGTTTTGTTTTGGGACAGGCTCTTGCTGTGTCACCCAGGCTAGAGTGTAATAGTGTAAACATAGCTCACTGCAGCTTCAAACTCTTGGGCTTTAGAGATCCTCCTGCCTCAGCCTCCCAGGTAGCTGGGACCACAGGTGCATGCCACCAAACTCAGCTAAGTTTTTGATTTTTTTGTAGAGGTGGAGTCTTGCTGTGTTGCCCAGCCTGGTCTTGAACTCCTGGACTCTAGTGATCCTTCCTCCTTGGCCTCCCTAAGTGCTGGAATTACAGGTGTGAGCCACTGTGCCTGGCTGAGTAGATGCTTCTTTACTAAGGTGATTTTTAAGGCAGACAGACAAGGAACAGATTTGTTCAGGGAGACAGACAAGGAACAGCTCCTTAGATACAGGTGTGGTGTGGGCAAGCCCAGAGCACCCTGGGAGCTCACAGAGGAGATTGGACTCAGCCTTGGGGAGCAGAACAGGCTTCCTGAGGGAATGAAGTGCCTAAGCCGATTTCTGAAGGATTAACCAGACAGGGAGAAGGAGAGGCAACAAGACATGGATGATGTATAGCTCTTAGCAGTCAGTGATGTGGGGATTGGGCACTTCCTGTCAGTGTTCGGACGTTGTGTGTGTTCGATACTGCAGAGGTGACAACTGCGGACTGGTGACTGAACTCTAACCAGTGTGGAACCCGCTACAGCCTGGTGTATTTGAAGTTGTTTCTTCCAGCCCATAGCTGCTTATTAGCAATTCCATAGCTTTAGGAGTGCAGTCGTCCCTCAGTATCCATGGGGCACTGGTTCCTGAAGACACAAATCCACAGGTCCTCAGGTCCCTCATAGACAGTGGTGTAGTATTTGCGCATAACCTATGCCCACCCTCCCGCATACTTTACATCATCTTTAGATTGCTTCTACTCCCTAATACAATGCGAATGTCATGTAAAAAGTTGTTATATCGTATTGCTTAGGAAATAATGGGAGAAAAGAAATCTGTATGTGTTCAGTACAAATATAATAATCCTTTTTTTTTCCCAAATATTTTCTATCTGTGGTTGGTTGAATCCACGAATGTGGAACCCGTGGATATGGACTGTTCACTGTATTTCCCTGCAGTATCGAACACACAAAACGTCCGAACACTGACAGGAAGTTGTACGGTTTAAAGGTCAGTTTTCATGCTAAAAAGTAGGACATAATGACAGGAAAACATACAAATGTTGGTAAACACACTTGGTGGTATCTGGTCCCTGAAATCTTTGGCCTTGACTTAATGTCTGTTATCAAGAAGCTGGAGATGCCAGCCTGGCCAACATGGTGAAACCCCGTCTCTACTAAAAATATATCCATCATCCAGGTGTGGTGGTGCTTGCCTTTAATCCCAGCTACTCGGGAGCCTGGGGCAGGAGAATCGCTTGAACCTGGGAGGTATAGGCTGCAGTGAGTCAAGATTGTGCCACTGCACTTCAGCCTGGGCAACAGAGTGAGACCATCACACACACACACACACACACACACAAGAAGCTGGAGGTGACAAAAATGACACATTTAGAAAAAAAATTCCTTCAGATAAAACCCAGTGATGTTCATCAATGGATAAGCAAAATATGATCTGTCCATACAACGCAATAGTATTCAGCCGTGGATAGGAAGGACGTTCTGATGCATGCTACCGCTTGGATAACTGAGATCATTCTGCTAAGTGAAAGGCGCCAGACACAAATGTCGGGTGTATGATTCTGCGCATATGAAATATCCAGGATAGGTAAGTCCACAGAGATACTGAAGATTGGTGGTTGCCAGGGGCTGGGAAGAAAGAGGAAACAGGGATCAACTAACTGCCTAATGCAGATGGGCTTCCTTCTGGTCCGTGGCTACTCAGCATGGTGAATGTGCTAGATACCATTGAACTGTTTACTTAAAAATGCTTCACTCGGAGGGGCGCGCTCACTCCTGTAATCCCAGCACTTTGGGAGGCCGAGGTGGACGGATCACCTGACTCGAAAGTTTGAGACCAGCCTGGCCAACGTGGTGAAACCCTGTCTCTACTGAAAATACAAAATTGGCCGGGCGTGGTGGCAGGTGCCTGTAATCCCAGTTACTCGGAAGGTTAAGGGAGGAAAATCACTTGAACCCGGGAGGTGGAGGCTGCAGTGAGCTGTGATCGTCCCATTGCACCACAGCCTGGGCAACAGGAGCAAAACTCCATCTTAAAAAAAAAAAAAAAAAGTTCACTTTATGTTATGTCAATGTGCTTCAATTCTTTTTGTGTCAATTTGAAAATAATGTTTTAGTAGTAAAAAGGAGATGTAAATATCATTTTGTTGACAGTTAAACCTATTCAATAATAATGATGTTTTGATGAAACAAAAGCCAGTTATGCGCAGGCAGGCCTCGTGGTTCTGAGCGAGCTGGGGGGACTCCTGCAGCTCCGCCCGGGAGCACGGGCGGATGACGCACCTGACAGCTTTCTTGTTGCCTGTTTCTCTGACAGAAGTGGAGAAAACCCGGTGCCAGCAGGAGCGAGAACACATTCTCCTCGCAGCGGGGGCGGCCGACCCACAGCGACCCGTTCCTCCGGGTCTGTTCGTGCCTGAGTGTGATGAGCACGGGCACTACGCACCCACCCAGTGCCACGGCAGCCCCGGCTACTGCTGGTGTGTGGATCGCGACGGCCGCGAGGTGGAGGGCACCAGGACCAGGCCCGGGATGATGCCCCCGTGTAAGTGGGTGCAGACTGTGTGTG
>JAPYYA010004284.1:0-11961 GCA_028533165.1 Leontopithecus rosalia | reverse complement strand
GATATCCTTTCTTCTGCTTGAACAATTCGAGTGTTTAAACCTGTGCATACTTCTCGGAGTTCCTGTATTGTATTCTTCATTTCCATTAATTCACTTATATTGCTCTCTAAGTTGTCTATTCTCATTAGGATTTCGTCAAACCTTTTTTCAAAGTTCTTAGTTTCTTTACGTTGGGCTACAACATGTTCTTTGAACTCATGGAAGTTTTTTATTATCCATGACATGAAGCCTGATTCTGTTAATGGGATGCGCTCTTCCTCCATCAAGTCTTGTTCCATTGTTGATGAGGAACTGTGATCATCTTTAGAGGGAGAGGGGTTCTGATTTTGAGTATTCTCAGCCTTTTTACGCTGGTTTCTTCCCATCCTTGTAAATTTATCCTCCTGTTGTCTTTGAAATTGCCAGCTTTCAGTAGGTCTTTTGAGTGGATGTCCAAGATGTTAGTTCCCAGGGCCAGGAACAGCGGCGTTAAGACTGATGGTGTTTTTCTGCCCAGGCTTCTCCTGTCTGGCTTCCTTCTTGTGTCCGTAATAGGCGAGTGTGCCTTCCCGGAGCTCCAAACCTCAGTCAGAAGGGGAACCAGTCGCGTTCACTCTGCGCCGAGGTGCCGGCACAACTGCTGCGCCGGCCTCAGGAGTCAGCGCTGGGAACCCACGCGGCTCCTCCAAACCTCAGTCAGAAGGGGAGCCAGCCCCGCCTAGTCAGCTCCAAGAGCTGCTGTGCGGAGGTGTGCCACGGTGCCGGAGAAACTTCTGCCCTGCGTGTCTCCTCCACTGGGAATCTTCTGCTCCTGAGCGACCAGAATTTGTCTGAAAGTGTGGCGTCCTCTAGTTCTATGAGCTTTAACTGCGAGCTGCAATCCCGAGATGTTAGCGTTCAGCCATCTTGGATCGTTCTCCTGGACAAATTATTTTTTAAACTTCAGAATGAGAGTAAAGTTTATAGGATATATAGCCTAAAAATCTATGAAAGATATGTTTTAAAATGCTGTGTCTTGTGTTCTCATATTTGAACTATTATTTTAAGAAAAATAAATTTCTAAGTAGAAAATTTTAGAGACCTTAATTCTCACAAAATCAATCTTCTAATTATCCTGTCTTTATATTCATAGCTATCTTACAGTGTATAATTGAGTCAATTTTTTTATCTAAACAATCACAGTCTTTAACTTGCATGTTTAGGTCATTTATATTCAATCTAATTTTTATATGTTTAGATTCTAATAACAACAAAGAGGTATGTCCCTTAATTATTGCCTTCACTTTTTCTGCCTTGTTCTGCAATGAGTGCTTTTTATTATTTCCTTTTATCTAAATAGCTTGCTGTCATTCAGGTCACATTACAAATCCATATTGGTTGTCTAGGGATTGCAGCATTTTACCTTTATATATGAAAATTACTTTTACAGATGAAATAAGCATATTGCTATCATATTTGCTTTACATAGTCAGTGGCCTGTTAAAGTTATGTAAGTATGTGAACTTTATATTTACTTTGCTTTTTATTATATCTAGCATTATTCATTTTTTTCAGTATTTGCCAGGTATTAAATTTCTTCTTCCTGAAGAACTTCTAACATTTTCTTGTAACATGTTTATGCCAGAAGCAAATTATTCATTTTTTTTTTGATATTGATGATGTTCATGGTAGCAGTTGTGGTGGCATTTGCCTTATTTTTTCAGTGAAAAATAATTTCTCATGTGCTTAATTTTTCTTTCTTCTTTTTTAAAAATACATAGGTTTTACTTTATAGTCTAGTGATCTCTATAGTTTTTGATGAGATATCTGCTGCAACACTGTCACTTTTTCTGTGTAACTTGTCTTTTGTTAACCTTTAATGTTTTCTTTTTATCTTTGGATGATGTCAGTTTGAGTATGATATATACCTAGCTATGTTGGAAGAAGATATTTATCCTATTGGGTGTTCTTCAAGAGTCCTAGCTCTGGGGAATTCCAATCTTTCCTTATTTTTGAAAAAGTCTCTATCAATATTTTTGAAAATATTTCTGCCCTATTTTATCTCCTTTCTTCTTCTGAGATTTAAATTATACAAATGTTAGGTTGTTTGATATTATCTTACAGATCTTTTGTTCTCTGTTCTGGTTTTGTACTATTTTTTTCTCTAGTTTTATTTTGAGTAATTTCTATCGACCTAACTTTGAGTTCACTGATCTTTCCTCAGCTCTGTGGAGTTTCCTGATAAGCTCATTAAAGACATTTTTCACCTTTATGCTGTTTGAGGGTCTTATTATTAATTTCTGACATTTCTTGATTCTCTCTTACAGTTTTATGTCTCTGTTGAAATTTTCCATCTATTCATGCTGCTATCTACCTTTTCCGCTAAAATCTTTAATAATTTAATCATAGGTAATTTCAATTCCCTGCCAGAGGGTTTCAACATCAGTGGCATACATGACTTTGGTTCTGTTAATTGTTTTTGTCTCTTGACAGTAGATTTTAATTTCGTAACATTTTTATGTGACACATAATTTTTGGTTGAAAGCCTATCAACACATGTAGAACAATAAAAACCATGGTAAAGAATATGCTTGTAAGGGGCAGGTTTCTTATTCTGATGGGCTTTCAGTTTGGAAGGGTTGAGAAAGTCCTGTGGAAATTTGAGCTGGCTTTGTGTTTTGCTGCTGTGATTACTCATTGCATCACTAGCTGAATCTGTCTCTAGTGTTCTCTGATGCTTAAGGTGAAACCCAGCTTGCTGGAGAATTGTTCTAATAGCCATTTTCCACCCTCAACTTCAGGCTTTTTCTGCATCAGCCTATGCCTCAGTGAGGGTCTCTCTCCATGAGTTTACTCTTCTCCCAGTGTTAGAAGTTTGTTACTTGTAATTTGATGCTTGCTATCGTGGAGTAGGTAGTCAGGGTCATCCTCTGTTTTCTGGTTCATCTTCAGTTCTATCACTTCATCCTCAGTCATACTCAGGCTCTATGAACCTAACTCAGGACTTTATCAATGACTGTGTCCCCTTCTGGAGGTACGGGATTTCTAATTATCTGAATTAAGTTTGGCTTCCTGTCCTTCCACCAGGGTTAGGATTTTCCTTTCCTGTACCCTTTTCTCAGATGAAGCAGGTTAATTGGAATTGCTACCTCATTACTAGCAGTTTAAATACTTTGTATCATCAAGCAGAATTGGGGAAAATGATCTAGGTGGGATGCACCCTTTCAGCTTCTCTGTCTTCCTTCTCTGTCTTCCACCAGGTATATACCAAGAAAGAAGCTTTTTTAGTTCCCCACATGTCCCTGAACTTTCCAGCAAATACCCAGTAAGGTCCATGGAGAAGAATATTCCACTGTTACTTTAAGAAGTTATTTTATGTGTGTGGCTCCCTCATGCTAGCTCACACTCAGTAATGTTCCGTCCAGACCTCCCCGCTGAGTTGGCTGAGGCTTTGTAGAGCTGCACTACAGTTCAACTTGTGTCTTTGTCCAATTCTACTTATTTTCCTCTCTTCCTTCCAGGGTGTCAATCTCTATAAATATATAGTGCACCAAACTCCATCTCAGTATATAAATCCAAAAGACCCAACACAATATTTTCAGAATTTCAATTTTAAATTTTTAACTTATTATCCACATTTAATTTGGCTGAATAAAAACATATTTGCCTGTTCTATTCCATAACCAAAATATACTTGAATAAATGAATAAAATGAATAAAAACATATTTGCTGTTCTATTCCATAACCTGACTAAAAAGATTAATATACATTTTTTTGCTAACACAAGGACCCATTTAGAAATCAAATTACTCAGCACAGATGCTTCTTGAGGGATTATGTCCCAAGAAATCCATTATAAGTTGAAAATATTGTAAGTGAAAAATGCATTTAACCTAACTTATCTAACAGCATAGCTTAGCCTACCCTACCTTAAACATGCTCAGAACACTTATATTAGCATACAGCTGGGCAAAATCATCTAACACAAAGTTTATTAGATAATAAAGTATTGAATACTATACACATTTTGTAGACATCATGGGAAACAAAAACAGAACACAATATTCAATAAATTGAATACTGGCCACATGGTACACTGTAAAATGTCAGTTGTTTACCCTTATGATTGTGTGACTTACCGGAACTGTGGTTCGCTGCCACTGACCCTCATCAGGTGAGACCGTAGTGTCATGTATCACTAGCCCAAGAAAATTTCAAAATTCAAAGTACAGTTTCTGTTGAACATGTATCTCTTTTGCACCATCATAAAGTTGAAAAATCTTAAGTAATCAAGCCATCATAAGTCGAAGACAATGTATGTAAGAAAGGAATCTAAAGGAGTGAAAATTAAATAAGGGAGAAAATAAGAAAAAAGCAAGGAAGAATGAAGTAAGGAAGGAAGCAAAGAGAATGATTTCTTTTTTGTATTAATGAAATCATTATTAGCTGCCAATTGCAGGAAAAATCTCTGAACACTCACTGATACCACATGTATCAGGGACGTAAGAACTAAATAAGAAAACACAGCTAGGCAACCTTATCAAATGGTACAGGATTCAGGAGACTAGACTTTCCTTTTAATAAGTCATTAATTCAGGAAGTTATTAATTGATTGATCAATTACAATGAATATTTATTGAATGCTACAGTGTGACTCTAATTACGATGGTTTTTGTGGGGAAAATGAATGAATAATATATGATCCCTTGGTTTATAGTTTAATAAAGAGATTAGACAGAAAGTTTTTGAAATATTTTGAATGTATTTTACACAAAAGAAACTTTATCTCATTTAATTTGAAAAACATTCTTTATTCAAGAAATACTAATTTGTACTTCCTTTGTGAAGGACACTGTCTTAAACCCTAGTTGCATTGTACCAAGGAAAAAAAAGATAGAATCTGTGATCTCATTGAAGTTACATTCCCATGATAGACTTAGTTAGTAAATATACAATGCTAAGGGAAAAATGATTTGAAGAAAAACAACAAAGAATACTAGAAGATATTGAACCATCTTAAATTTTGAAAGGTTTGTCAGTGAGGTCTTGCTGGGGAAAGTTATTTCAGCAGAGATATGAAGGAAGAGAGAGAAAGAGCCAGGAAAATAACTGGAGTTAGACTATTTGAGGTGAAGCGGAAGCACAGCAGTTGGAAATTAGAAGCTGGTCTGGCTTCCTCAGCAAGATAATTAAACAAGGCAACAAAAAAAAATAGGAGATGTAATTAGGGCAATAATATGTTTGGGTAGGCCCTTGTAACTGACCCTAAGAACTTTTTTTTCAAACTTGGAATAGAATGGAGAACATAGAGAAGGGTTTTGAGCAGAAGAGTGACCAAATCTAGCTTCTCTGTTGAAAATGAAGTATAGCAGTAATGGCAGAACAATATGTTAACGGCAATTATACTGTATACTTTATTTATATCTATATTCATATTATTTGTTGTTATTGCTTATGTTCCATGTTTGCTACCTGTATTTGTTATATTTCTTTATATTAATGTGTTCCTATGTTATATGTGTATTATTATAGTCTATATATTATGTACATGTATTATAGATGTATTTGCATGTATATTTATATATTATATAGCATAAATATGTATTGTAGATGTATATGAGGAAGTATTTTGAATCTATGTAAACACCTGGTTTCTCATCAAAATTTAAAACATTTGTTTATTTTGTTACATCTCTCTATTCATGTTTTCCATTTTATTCAGTGGATTTCTGTGCTTTATTATTTATTTTGATACTCCATTTGTTTCAGTCGTGGTCAGTGGAAGATCCCTTTGACAATATATCCATCTATTTTTAAACACTTTATTGCCTTCTGGCAAAACAGTGTATATTATACTTTACCTGTTTTATTCTTAGAATTATCAATTTCACTAAGGCACTCTTGTTTCATTTATTGAAAAATAATATTTTAAAGAAGTCAGGTTCTAACTGGTAAATGTGTTTATGACTTATAGGATATTCCTGCTCATAGACTCTCTCAGTTGATGCATACATTCACCTCTATAGTCATCTATCTATGTGTCTATCATTTATTTATTTAGAACTCATTGTCTATCTCTTCTATGTATATTACAAATTATGAGTTCACACCAATATTGCTAGTTCCAATCCAATGGCACAGTGATTGATTAGTTATCACACTTTTCAATGTCTGAAACTTCATTCTCTAACCGTGAAAGAATGTGGCTTCCATTAGCTTTAAATATGCACTTGTTTAATTTTTCTGTATATAAATCCATCCATCATCTGTGCCACAACCTCCTCATCTTTATGGATGGCTTCTCATCCTGTTTGGACTCCAATATCTTATACTACATGGCCTCTATTGCCGAATTTCCTCTTCACACTGCTTGTACATTGACTCTTCATGCTGGGCTTCCCCTCTCTGACACTACTTTCCTATCCAGGTTTATACTCTGCTTTCCCACACAGGCTCACCTTTTGTGAACACAACTTCTTCACCTCGCTTAGGCTCTGGATCTCCATGTTTGGTCACCATGACTCCCTTTCCACAATTTTTTACTCTTGTCTACCAAATGGATTTGGCACTGAATTGTTCAGAAAAAGAAGGGAAGAGAAGGGAAGAAAAATATTTATCATGGAATCACTTATGCCATCCTTCCTCCTTTTATACCTTATACTTGATCAGTCAAGAAATCACATTGGTACTACATTCAGATATCCAGAATACAACCACTCATCACCATTTCTTCTGTGGTCAAAGGTAACACTATATTTTTCTTGAATTCCACAGATATTCCTTTAGAAAACTTGGAAATGCTGGCCCATTCTCAGAAAGGGAGAAGTTACCAAGGTAAAGTTCATTTAACATAGGAGATAACATTGTTGTACTTGGGGATTTAAGTGAACACCTATGATTTATTGATAGGTTTTTATTTGTGTTTTTAATTATTTTGGAACCACAATACCCTATTGCAATGACTTAGAGAAGGGTCAATGAACTCAAACGTTTTACTTTTAATAAATGATCCATAATCTTCCGGAAGCTGTGATTGTATCCCTTGAAATATTAAAAGGAAACAAAGTCTCATATATTGCCCAAATGACCATACAGTTTGGACAATCTGTCTGCTATCTATTCCCATCAGCCTTCTGTCCTTTTATAGAATTTCTTCATAATATATAAAAATTATTTCATACATAGGTGTATATATATAATTTTGAATATCATTTTTTCATGTATATGCAATTTCTAGCAGGAAAGAACATGCCTCTGGATCAGAGAACAGAACATTTATTACTGACAGATTGCCTTAGCATGAGTTATTCATGCTTAGTTTCACGGGGTAGTGCAATAGGTGACAGATGTTCACTCTGTCATGCAGTAGCATTGCATCACAGGAGATGAACCCTGAAGTAAACTTGGAACATGTACGGAGCAGCTGGTGTATCATTCTATTCTGCATGTATGCATGTGAGAGACAAAAGTGGGAGAAAGAGAGAAAAAAGAAACATCTCATCTTTCTCACCTTTACTTTGGAAGGAGGGGTGAGTGATCACTACACTGTACTGAGAACAAGTGATTCCAGCAGGAATAAGACGTGAACTCTGTCTGGAGCAATATGCTATCTAACATCCAAGTCATGTTCATCTTTAATTCATCCTTTAATAGATGCACCAACTGCTTCTGGACTGGGAAGAAGCAAAAGTATTCATGGAGAATTGTTTTGGAAACACTTCTTTACTCAATAAAAAACACCACACAAACTAATTTTTATTTTAGGTATGTAAAACTGAGAAATGGGAAATTTTATAGGAAAAATAAAATTAATGAGCTCAAAGAGCAATAAGGAGAGTTGGAAGTAGTTGTTCTCCATGGAACAATTACTTTAGGGCCTTGGACTGTGTCTGTTGCTTCAGTTATCTTCCTTCAATCCATTCCCAACTGCCTCTCGAATGCCAGTATTTGGGATAGAACAAGTTATATAGAAAGTTATATAGAAAGACCTGCTATGTGTATAAATTTTAAAAAATATTTATTTATTTATTTCTATACAACTCGTTCTATCCCAAATACCGGTATTCAAGAGGCAGTTGGGAATGGATTGAAGGAAGACAACTGCTCCAACCTTTTTATGCCACGTCCTCCACAAAATCTCTCCTTACATGATTCTGCTGCTATGCCAAACCTGCAGATACCACTGTCTTATCAGAACTTCCGTAACTTTTAACCTACAATTTTCTTAAGGAAATATTCCTAAGGATATTAAAAATATCTGCCTAAAAATAAAAATTTTTATTTATGAGTATTACATAAGTTTTTTGCTTAATAGATGTTCAGTAAATAGTTTTTTTAAAAATGAAAAGTGATGCAAGGTATCATTTCCAAGAGTGGTGAACAATAAAATGAAGCTTTCTGTTGAATTTAGAATGATTTGATAATGTGTTCTTAGATGGCCAAGCTGAGTTGTAAGTATCAGTGTTATCAATATTGTCTCAAAGACTTCAAAGGCACAAGTCGGCAACCTATGGACCTAATCTCGTCCATGCTGTAAATTAAGTTTTAGTGGAACTTGGCCATATCCATAAGTTCACATCTTGTCCATTTCTGGTTTGGGCATACAATAATAGAGTTACCCACAGAATTGGAATATTTACCATCTGGCCCTTTACAGAAATGGTTTGCCACTTCTGCTATAAGGCAGTATTAGTAAAAATGTGATAATTGATGATAAAAACAACAACAAAATTTTCACTGCCCTACTAATATAACATAACCCTCCTCATGCCAATACCAGGGTTTACTGACATTAAAACAGTGTATTCTTCTTCTGTGGTTTCTAGCATTGCTTATGTGTTTGGTTCTTCTCTACGTAATTATTTTTTAAATTACAATAAGAAGTCAGCTTGAGGGCAAAATTCTTCTATTACATATTTGAATTATTTGCTTTCATTAGAGATTACATTTTTAGAGTCGTCCTTTGTTAAATATCTCAAAGACACAGATCTTTTCCACCTTTTTCATTATTGTAGGCCAGTACTGATATAGCACCAGGAATGAGGTTACTACTCAAAAAATATCTGTTGAATTAGATCTAAGGCTTGGACAGATTTTTCTGATAAAGAGTTTTCTGAAAACTCAGGTGACTAGAATAAAAACAAAGTAGAGTCATCCAGGGCAGGGCTGGGCCCACAAATCAGGTTGTAGTGCAGGGATTCTGAATAAACCATCTTCTATGCATCAAGCCTAGATCCTCTTGGCCTCAGTGTGCTATGACTAATTTAAGCAGGTGTTTGGCCTGCTTCCTGCCAGTGCAACTTGACAGTTTAATTTCAGTCACTCATTATACCTCTCACCTACTTCCCTGGGTATGTATGCCTCTGCTGCTATGTAAGGCATTTGCTGGAACGTGTTTGGTATTCAGCCTTCTTCAACCAGAATGACTGGATAGGTTCTACACTTTGAGACACCTCTGATCTAAAATTACATCTAGGATTTCATTTATAGAGTTATATCTGAGTGATGATACAGAAAGACCAGTTGCACCAGAAGAACAATTTATTACTTACATTTCCTGAGAGAAGGGAACAGGCCCACAAAGGAAATGTGAGGATGGTCAGGAGGCAGATTATGGAAGCAAGGCAGGGGTCAAATGCCAGACCCTTTATTTGGGATTTCCACAGGAAAGGCAAGAAAGGGCAGAGTGAATAGTTTAGGATTGGCCAGTTTGAACAATTCTGGCAAGCTCAGAACTATAAGGATGTTCTCTAGTTGCCTGGCAACTGATCTTAGAAGGATTTAGGGCTAGGGAAACATTGGCTTGGTGCATGAGGGTCACATCAGAATGTTAGTGGGGTTGGCCTTGAAATGGCCTCTCTGCACTTGAAAGCCACATTTCAGGCCAACTGTCCAACACCCTCGGAAATTCGCTAGCCCTGGAAGGTGCACTTACTTCCCAGATCTAGAAGGCTCCCAAGAGATTTATTATAAACATGTTCTTCCCGTTTCAGATCTATCAACTATATTAACTATCCATCAACTATCTGTGTATCATCACCTGCTTAACTATAATTTGTTTCATTTTAAAAATAGTTGCATGAAACTCCATAACATAAATGTTATTTATTTAACCATTAATTCCTTAATGAACATTCCGTAAAGTTGCTGCAAAATATCTTTCCTGTATAAGCTGTGACACAATGGGTCTTTTTACATCTTTAAATTATATTATTTAAAGTGGAATGACTGAATAGAGTTTATGAAATTTATTTTGGTATAAATTTGAGAAAAAGGTACACCTTTATTTCTTTTTCCTAATATTTAGCCAGTGAACCCAATTGCCTAAATGTAATAAACCTTTCTTCCATGTTCTCATGTTTATCATATACTATTTTTAAAAAACAAAATCTATTGCTAGATTATTTTTTCATCCAGAAATTCTGTTTTATAAATTCTACTCCAGTGAGCTAGTAATCTGTCCATCTTGTGCATTACTCAGTTCTCACATGTCTAATGATTGTGTCTGTATGACAAACTTTAATATGTGTTTAGAGAATACTCACCCTGGTTTTGGGGGTTCTTTTAGAAAAAAAAATACTCCCTGGGCATTCTTATAGGCTTATTAATCTACACTGGGGATCATCCGACTTTTTGTATAAAAGACCAAGTAGTAATATTTTGAGTTTTGTAGCCTATTAGGTCTCTATCAACTAATCTACCCAGTTTTTGTAGGGCAAAAAAGCAACAGACAGTATCTAAGTGAATGGGCATGGAATGTTTCAGTAAACTTTTATTTTTGAGGACAGGTGGTGGGCTGGATTTGGCCCAGGGCCATAGATTGCCATCCCCTGATCGAGGTAAAATTTACAGTATATTGGCTAAGTATAACATATACTTTTATTGGTTCATGTCAGCCCCATCATTAAAACTCTTACTCTTTTTCCTTTTCCTCATTAAGTTATATGTCAGCTTCCATGATGTGGTTAACAACCACCTACCTCAACAGTCTTATTTACAACAATTCCTGCGCATATACTTAGACATGTAAAAATACTTCTTATACTTTATTATCTTTTGTATCTCCACACCTTTGTACAAATTATTTTCTCTTTGAAAAATGCTATTTCTGACTGCCAGGCAAAGCAAAATGGCCGAGTAGATCTCTCCAGCCGTCTCATTCCAACAGTGACATCAATTTGAACCACTATCCACAAGAATCTTCACAAGAGCGAAGGGAACATGATCATGTGAATGAGATTATGAAGCGCCCTAGACAGCAAAGATGAATACAATTGTGGTGGGATAGTAAGGGAATTGGGTCTCGGTGACAGTGATGCTTGTCCCCTCCAAGCCATTATGGAAACACATGCAGAAAATCCCTCTGGACTCACAGTGAAAATATGAGCTGGATAGAGGTGAACAGTAGGTTTCTCCACTATCCTGGGTCCCTCAGTGAGAGATTCACTCTGCATCAGCCCACAGGGAGCATTGCAAGTACTTATGGGGCCGAACCACTAGAAGTTGGTTCTAGTCAAAGGGTGGGGTGGGGCTAGTGGCAGCCAGCAGTGGAACTTGGCAGTGGCTCACCATCCCAGCCAGAGGAGATCCCACACCAGAGAAGCTGTATATGGGTCCAACACTGCGGGAAGCACAGTCCACAGATGCTCTGGAAACTAGAGCCTGACTGGCTCTCCCACATGACCTGGAGGGTCCTCTATAAATCTATCAGCCCATCCAGCTGGAACACATTTTAGTGGTAGAATCGTGAGACTTGCAGCTAACCTGGTCATCGGGTGCCCTCTAGTGGTTAAACAGAATACAAAAGCCAATTTGCTCAGAATTTCTAAACAAGCCCACTGAAATAGAAAGGTCACAAAGGAACGATCCAAGATGGCCGATCGCTAACATCTCGGGATTGCAGCTCGCAGTTAAAGCTCACAGAACTAGAGGACGCCACACTTTCAGACAAATTCTGGTCGCTCAGGAGCAGAAGATTCCCAGTGGAGGAGACACGCGGGGCA
>JAPYYA010004282.1:0-11963 GCA_028533165.1 Leontopithecus rosalia | reverse complement strand
AGAGCTGCCGTGCGGAGGTGCCGGCGAAACTACTGCCCTGCGTGGCTCCTCCACTGGGAATCTTCTGCTCCTGAGCGACCAGAATTTGTCTGAAAGTGTGGCGTCCTCTAGTTCTATGAGCTTTAACTGCGAGCTGCAATCCCGAGATGTTAGCGATCAGCCATCTTGGATCGTTCCTCCACAAATGGAATTTTCTTGTCTTTTTAACTAGAAAGATTGAATATTCATGAGTAAAAAAAAAAAGTTTCAATAAGTACTTGATGCCATGTGCAAAATTAATTAAGAATGGATTAGAGACCTAAATTTAAACCTAAAACTATTAACAGTTAGGAGAAAGCCTAAGAAAAATATTGTAGTCTTGGATTAGTCATAGTTCTTATACATGAGTTAAACAATTCATAAAGATAATTTTAAAAAATTAATTTTTTTCAAAAAACTTTCTTTTCAAAAAAACACTGTTAAGGAATGAAAAGATTAGCCAGACACTGGGAAATGTATTTGCCAATCATATATCTGATGACGCTCTTATATCCAGAAAGGAAATTCTTTCAGAAAGGAAATCAGTGCTTGTTTTGGGATGGATGACCTAGGGAGTATATTACAAAGGAGCACAGAACTTTTTTTGTTGTTTAGATGGAGTCTCACTCTGCCTCCCAGGCTGTAGTGCAGTGGTGCGATCTCAGCTGACTGCACCTCTGCCTCCCAGGTTCAAGTGATTCTCTTGCCTCAGCTTCCCAAGTAGCTGGGATTACAGGCAAGCGCCACCACGCCTGGCTAATTTTTTGTATTTTTAGTAGATACGGGATTTCACCATGTTGGCCAAGTTGATCTTGAACTCCTAACCTCAGTTGATCCACCCACCTCAGCATCCCAAAGTGCTGGGATTACAGGTGTGAGCCACTGCACCCAGCTAGAACTTTTGAGGTAAAAAAGGCTATTTTCATTACTTGATTGTGCTGATGTGATTTCATGGATACATAAAATTTATTAAATTGTATACTTTATATTATATACAGTTTATTTTATATTAGGTAAACTCACTGAAATGTAAAAATATAAAAACTACATTTCAAAGGCAATATAAAAATTTTCTTGATAATTTTATACTGATTACAGGCTGAAATAACATTTTGGATCTATTAAAGTTAATTTCATCTGCTCCTTTTCAACTTACATCTAACTTCTACAATTTAAAATTTGGCATATAAGCAAACTACAACTAAATGAGAAATCAATAATAAAATATAGCACTCCAAATATCCTATATAAATAAGGAAACTTCACAATGTACTTGTGTAGAAGCACTTCTAGAATAATGGAGTAATTGGGGCTGGGCGCAGTGACTCATGCCTGTAATCCCAGCACTTTGGGAGGTTGAGGTGGATGGATCACTTCAGGTTAGGAGTTCAAGACCAGCCTGACCAACATGGTGAAGCCCCATCTCTACTAAAAGAAAAAAAAAATTAGCTAGGCATGGTAGTACATGCCTTTAGTCCCATCTACTCAGGAGGCTGAGGAGAATCGTATGAAACTGGGAGGCAGAGGTTGCAGTGAGCTGAGATGGCACCACTGCATTCCAGCCTGGGTGACAGAGCAAGACTCCACCTCAAAAAAAAAATAGAATAATGGGGTAAAGACCTATGAAAATCTGTTCATTCATAAAAGGAACAGAACACTGACAAAAATTGTCAAATCAAATTATTCAAAACATTAGAAATTAACCAAAAGCTTGCACCATTTTAGGAGCATTTATTCAAGAAAAACTGCTGGAGTGTGCACAGAGGCTCATGCCTATAATCCCAGCACTTTGGGAGGCCGAGGCAGGTGGATCACTTGAGATCAGGAGTTCAAGGCCAGCCCTGCCAATGCCAATGTGGTAAAACCCTGTCTCTATTAAAAATACAAAAATTAGCCAAACACTGTGGCATGAGCCTGCAGTCCCAGCCATTCAGGAGGCCAAGGCAGGAAAATCACTTGAACCTGGGAGGTAGAGCTTGCAGTGAGCTGCGACCATACCACTATACTCCAGCCTGGGTGACGGATGAAGACTCTGTCTCAAAAAAACAAAACAGAAAAAAAACCTGCTGAATATCAGAAAGAACCGTGAGTTTTGTAGCTTTTAACTTAAACTATTTCCATCCTATGCTTCTTAGTTTCAGAGTAGACTTATATACAATCCCCAGAGAATTGTCACTAGTTAGGTCTCTGAAAATCTCCATTCCCAAAGCCTGTCTTTATTTGACCTGAGTAGGCTCACTAGATGTGACTAGCTTTATCTTGCAGGTCTCTGAAAATCTCCATTCCCAAGGCCTGTCTTTATTTGACCTGAGTAGGTTCACTAGATGTGACTAGCTTTATCCTTAGAGCATTTGTTGAAAACAATCAGTGGCAATCATTAAACACTATGGATGCCCAAGGCAGTAATACCATTTAGAACTAACAAGGTGACCTATGCAAAAAAACAATTAAAAAGGAAAACTGTGGAATGAGATCTTCATGTGAAGCTTTGCAAAGATTCAACATATTACTGGGAATCTAAAAGGCCATGTGTCTGTGCAGTGCTTTGCCCATGTCTAGAATGAACCTTGAGGTTCTGTATAAGTAGGAAGTGAAGGCTCAGGCACAGGGCTGGAGCTTTGAAAACATTCCAACACACACAGAACAGTGCTTAATTTGAAATTTATATAGGCCAGGCGAGGTGGCTCACACCTACAATCCCAGCACTTTGGGAGGCCAAGACCCGTGGATCACGAGGTCAAGAGATCGAGACCATCCTGGTCAACATGGTGAAACCCCGTCTCTACTAAAATTACAAAAATTAGCTGGGCATGGTGGCGCATGCCTGTAGTCCCAGCTACTCAGGAGGCTGAGGCAGGAGAATTGCCTGTACCCAGGAGACGGAGGTTGCAGTGAGCCGTGATCGCGCCATTGCATACCAGCCTGGGTAACAAGAGCGAAACTCCATCTCAAAAAAAAAAAAAGAAATTTATAATGGTAGACACCTATATTTAAAAAGAACAAAGGGCAGCCGGGGTAACAACAGCGAAACTCTGTCTCAAAAAAAAAGAAAGGGCTAGGTGCAGTGGCTCACACCTGTAATCCTAGAACGTTGAGAGGCCAAAGCACAAGGATCATTTGATGCCAGGAGTTTGAGACCAGCCTGGGAAACATAGTGAGACCCCATCTCTATAAATTTTTTTAAATTAGTTCAACATGGTAGCATGTACCTATAGTCTCAACTACTTGGGAACCTCAGGCAGGAAGATCCTTTGGGCCTAGGAGTTTAAGGTTGCAGTGAGCTATTATCATGCTACTGCACTCCAACCAGGGGGGCAGAGTGAGATCCTATCTCTGGAAAAAAAGCAAAAATAAAAACAAACAAAAAAACTTCCCATAACTGAAAACCCAGGCCCACTTGCCTTCTCAGTTGAAGTCTACCAAATCTTTTTGTTGTTGTTGTTGAGACAGAGTTTTGCTTTTGTTTTCCGGGCTGGAATGCAGTGGCACAATCTCGGTTCACTGCAACCTCCAACTCCCAGGTTGGTTCAAGCGATTCTCCTGTCTCAGCCTTCCAGGTAGCTGGGACTACAGGCATGCACCATCAGGCCTGGCTAATTTTGTATTTTTAGTAGAGACGGAGTTTCACTATGCTGACCAGGCTGGTCTCGAACTCCTGACCTCACATGATCCACCCACCTCAGCCTCCCAAAGTGCTGGGATTACAAGTGTGACCACCACGCTTGGCCCAAGTCTACCAAATTTTTAAAGAAGAATTAACGCCAATACTCCACAAACTCTCAAAAAATAGAAGAGGATGGAACACTCCCTCAAATATTCTTTGCTACTATTGTACTGTTACCAAGACTAGACAAAAACACCATAAGGAAAGAATATTATTTACCTTTTTTTTTTTTTTGAGACAGGTTCCCACTGTCACCCAGGCTAGAGTTCAATGGCCCTATCTCGGCTCAATGCAGCCTCAACATACCAGAATCAACCAATCCTCCCACCCCAGCTTTGTCAGCAGCTGGCACTACAGGTGCGCATCACCATGCCCAGCTAATTATTTTAATTCTTCATAGAAACAGTCTCCCTATGTTGCCCAGGCTGGTCTCAAACTCCTGGGCTTAAGCAATATTCCCTCCTTGACCTCCCAATGTACTGAGATTAAAATAATTTAGTATCCTGAAGATAAAAAGAATTCTTGCAGCCAGGTGCGGTGGCTCACAGCTGTAATCCCAGCACTTTGGGAGGCCAGGGCAGGCAGTTAACCTGAGGTCAGGAGTTTGAGATCAGTCTGACCAACATGGTGAAACCCCATTTCTACTAAAATTACAAAAATTTGCTGGGTGTGGTGGCACATGCCTGTAATCCCAGCTATTTGGGAGGCTGACACAGGAGAATTGCTTGAACCAGGAGGCAGAGGTTGCAGTGAGTCAAGATTGTGCCACTGCACTACAGCCTGGATGACAGAGCAATACTCTGCCTCAAAAAGAGAAAAGGATTCTTGCAACTCAACAACAACAAAAAGATGGCCCAATTAAGAAATAAGCAAAGGATTTTTATTTTTTAGGCAAAGTACAACAGCAAAAGTTTATTAAGCACAGTGTTACACTCTCATAGGGTGAGAGCAGTATGAACTCTCCAAGATGGGATCAGCCAAGAAATGGGCAAAGGATTTAAATAGTCATGACTCCAAACAACATATACAGTAAGCCCTTCATATCCATGGGTTCTACATTTGCAATTTCAATTAACAGCAGATTGAAAATATTTGGCACTGGGCTCAATGGCTTATTCCTGTAATCCCAGCACTTGGGGAGGTCGAGGTGGGTAGATCACGAGCACTTTGGGAAGCAAAACAGGAAGATCCTTGGATCCCAGAATTTCAAGGCTACAGTGTACTACGATCACACCACTGTGCTCCAGCCTGGGTGACGAAGCAAGTCCCTGTCAAAAAAAAGAAATGTTCTTTTTCTGAATCAAATTATATGTTATATACTGCTCTTTCATTAATATTAAAATATTTATTAAATATCCATATACATGTTCTGCCATACCAAATACAAATATATAGTGCCTATCTTCTTGTACTTTTCTTTCTCAAATAGATAATACATGTGAAGACAGATACTTAGCAGTGGATCAATATATATATATATATATATGAAGCCAGACATATAACAGACCAACCTGCCGCTTAACAAGCAGACTGCTGATTAACATAAGAACTACCTGGCTGGGCGCGATGGCTTAATCCCAGCACTTTGGGAGGCTGAGGCAGGTGGATCACGAGGTCAAGAGATCGAGACCATCCTGGTCACAAGGTGAAACCCCGTCTCTACTAAAAATACAAAAAATTAGCTGGGCATGGTGGCGCGTGCCTGTAATCCCAGCTACTCAGGAGGCTGAGGCAGGAGAATTGCCTGAACCCAGGAGGCGGAGGTTGCGGTGAGCCGAGATCGCGCCATTGCACTCCAGCCTGGGTAACAAGAGTAAAACTCCGTCTCAAAAAAAAAAAAGAAATCCAAAAGAACTACCTATCTTTGTATATGATAAACCCACAACTAAGCTCTAGCACCTCTTCTCTAATATCTTGTTCATGAGTTCCTTGAATCATTGCCTATGGATCATTTGGAAGTAGTGTGTATCTAGATTTTTAATTCTGCTTCCAAATATGATTAAATTAATAACTCCCTATTAATGATATACAGCACGCTTTGTGCCCTTCCTTATTCTTTTAACCTAATGTTTATATAATTTCACAATTTTTGCAATATCATGCTAACTGTGCTATTATTTTAAAAATAATTTTAAGTTGGCTGATATGCCTTTTATTGTAATGCTTTCTTTAACCTAGTCCTAATCATTAATATCCATGGAAATGCAGGTTTTTATTTTTTATTTCTCCTGCGGCCCCTCCCCCAGATTTCTTTTTTTAAAAAATGTGTCTGTGTTTCATCAACTAAAATAATCATGTGACTCCCCTGCAGTGGTATGATAACCACACTTGCGTAACTACTGTGTTGAGTCTGCTTTACTGTCAGCGATCGTGCAAGAATGATAAATGTACCAACAGAGTCCTGTCCTATGGAACATAAACTGCTCTATCTTCCATCTTATTTTTTTGGTTAATCTCTTACAAGTAGGCACATTCCAAGATAAATATAACTAAGAAATTTAAGGAACTCTTCTGAGTTTCTTAATATGTTCATGTATTTCACAGATTAAAATATCTCTTTTAGAAAATTCAATACAAAAATTAGCCAGGCATGGTGGTACATGCCTGTAATCCCAGCTGCTTAAGAGGTTGAGGCACAAACATTGCTTGATACTGGGAGGCAAGGGTTTCAGTGAGCTGGGATTGCACCGCTGGACTCTAGCCTGGGGAACAGAGTGAGACTCTGTCTCAAAAAAAAAAAAAAAAGAAAAGAAAATTCATCCTTGGATTATTTTGTTTGTTTAAAGTTCTTCAGACTGATTTACTAATAACTAAAATTTACCCTGATAATAACAACACAACTATATCAGTCTCTTAATTCTTTTTTTTTTTTCCTCTGTAGAAATTAAGTCTTGCTATGTTACCCAGGCTGGTCTCGAACTCCTGGTCTTGAATGATCCTCCTGCCTTGGCCTCCCAAACTGGTAGGATTACAGATGTGAGCAACTGCATTTGTCCAATCTCTTAATTCTTATTGTGGAGAATAGTGTAAGTCAAGCATAGCATTTGTGGATTTCAAATAACAAGTAAATAAAATAAATAAAGCTGCTTTTGTTCATTCATTCAACAGCTACTTATTGAGTACATATTATGTGGCTGCTCTTTTCCTAGGTGCTGAAGATGCATCCATTAAGAGCTTATTTTTAATTAATTATTTATTTTATTATATTTTGAGATGAAGTCTCGTTCTGTCACTGAGGCTGGAGTGCAGTGGTGCAATCTCTGCTCACTGCAACCCCCGCCTCCTAGGTTCAAGTGATTCTCCTACCTCAGCCTCCCTTGTAGCTGGGACTACAGGCACGTGCCACCATGCCTGGCTAATTTTTATATTTTTACGAGAGACAGGGTTTCGCCATGTTGGCCAGGCTGGACTCAAACTCCTGACCTCAGGTGATCCACCTGCCTCGGCCTCCCAAAGTGCTGGGATTACAGGTATGAGCCATCACAACTAGCCAAAAGTTTTTTTAAGTAGATAAAACCAGTTATCATGGATATATAATTATTGTAATACAGGATCTTATGAAAAATTTGAAAGTACATACTGATATTTTTATTTCTTATTTATGTCTTTATTTTTCTACACAGGATTGCTCTCTGTTCCTCAGGCTGGAGTACAGTGGCTTGATCTCAGCTCACTGCAACCGCTGACTTTGGGGTTCAAGAAATTCTCCAGTGTCAGACTCCTGAGTAGCTGGGATGACAGGCACCTGCCTCCACATCCACCTAATTTTTGTATTTTTAGTAGAGATGTGGTTTCACCATGTTGATCAGGCTGGTTTCAAACTCCTGACCTCAAGTGATCCGCCCTGTTTGGCCTCCTAAAGTGCTGAGATTACAGGGGTGAGCCACCGCACCCATATATACATATGGGTAGATATTTGTGTGTGTGTGTCTGTGTGTGTGTGTGTGTGTGTGTGTGTGTGTGTGTATATTTCCAGCCCTGAGAGTACTTTAATCTTTGAGATACTCCCATCAGTGTTTTCTAATACATCATTTCTTTTCTTTTTTTTTTTTTTCCTTTGAGACAGAGTCTCGCTCTGTTGCCCAGGCTGGAGTGCAGTGGTGTGATCCTGGCTCACTGCAACCTCTGCCTCCCTGGTCCCGATTCAAGCAATTCTCCTACCTCAGCCTCCCAAGTAGCTGGATTATAGGTACAAGCCACCATTCCCAGCTAATTTTTGTATTTTTTAGTACAAAAATACTAAATGTATTTAGTATGGGGTTTCACCATGTTGGCCATTCCGGTCTTGAACTCCTGACCTCGTGATCCACCTGCCTCAGCCTCCCAAAGTCCTGGAATTATAGGTGTGAGCCACTGCACCCAGCTTAGTACAACATTTCTTAAATATTATTTTACTTTTTAAAAGTATCCAAACATTTCAATATTTTATCTTATTTTTTATTTTTTTTATTTATTTATTTTTGAGATGGAGTTTTGCTCTTGTTGCCCAGGCTGGAGTGCAATGGCACCATCTTGGCTCACCACAACCTCTGCCTTCTGGGTTCAAGCTATTCTCTTGCCTCAGCCTCCCAAGTATCTGGGATTATAGGCATACACTACCACGCCTGACTAATATTGTATTTGTAGCAGAGACAGGGTTTCTCCATGTTGGTCAGGCTGGTCTCAAACTTCCTACCTCAGGTGATCCTCCCACCTCTGCCTCCCAAATTGCTGGGATTATAGGTGTGAGCCACCATGCCCAGCCTCAATTACTATTTTGATTCAGGTTTATGGTTCCTTTTTCTTTGTTTTTTTTTTTTTTTTTTGGACAGGTTTGCACTCTGTCACTCTGGCTGGAGTGCAGTGCAATGCGGCCTGGACTTCCTCAGCTCAGATGATCCTCCTACCTCAGCCTCCCAAGTAGCTGCAACTACAGGTGTGTGCCACTATGCCTGGCTAATTTTTTGGTTTTTATAGAGATGGGGATTGATCATGTTGCCCAGGCTGATCTTGAACTCCTGGGCTCATGTAATTTGCCCGTCTTGGCTTTCCAAAGTGCTGGGGTTACAGGCATGAGCCAGGACACCCAGACTTATTTTTAAAAGTTATGTATTCTCAGCATTTATGTATTATAATATACTTCAAAAATATAGAAAAGTGCAGACAATATAAGAGTATTCTTTCATTTGTTCGGACTAGAAACGTTGGGGTCACTGATGCCTTTTACTTACCATTCTTTAGTTTTTGTAATATCATTATACCAACTAAGCTATTATTTTTTTAAAAAAAGTTGACTTACCTTCCTTTCTTTTTTTTTTTTTTTTTTTTGAGGCAGAATCTTACATTGTCTCTCCTGCTGGAGTGCAGTGGTGCAGTCTCAGCTCACTGCAACCTCCATCTCTTGGGTTTCAAGTGATTCTCCTGCCTCAGCCTCCCAAGTAGCTGGGATTATAGGTGCCCACTACCACACCCAGCTAATATTTTGTGTATTTAGTAGAGATGGGATTTTGCCATGTTGGCCAGTCTGGTCTCAAACTCCTGACCTCATGAATTCGCCTGCCTCGGCCTCCCAAAGTTCTGGGATTACAGGCATGAGCCACCTTGCCCAGCCTATTTTCCTTTCATTCTAATACCTATAATACCTACTTGATTTCTTTCCTCCTGACACACACCCTAAAATTTTGTTGGTTGTACCATAAAAATACAGAGTTCTGCCATTTACCATTCCCACCACCACCACCTTGGTCTAAGATGCCATCATCTCTTGCCTGAATTATAGCAATGGCCTCACAATGGATCTGCCAACATCTGTCTTTGCCCCGCTTTTCTCCCCTAGCAGCCTATGCTCCACACAGCAGCCAAATTAATCCTGTAAGAATGTAAGTTAGATAATATTCTTCCTCTGCTACAAAACATTACCGTGAATTCTCATCTCACAGAGAACAAAAGCCAGGGTTGTTAATATTCTGTTTCTAAGTGGTGTCTGTGCTTTTGTATGTAGTTATAATAGATTCGCTTTCATTGTTAGATGATATTCTATTGTAAGAAAATAACTCATTTTATCAATCTACCTTTCATCTATGAACACTGGGGAACTTTTAATTTCTATTACTATTATAAGTAATGCTGCCACAACAAGAAATGCTAAGGGAAACTGCTAAGGATGCAGGAAACTATATAAGATGTAAATTCAGAAGTACAGGAAGGAATGAATGACTCTTATATTGTGGTCAATTGATTTTTAACAAGAGTGCCAAGAAAATTCAACAGGAAAAATAGTCTTTACAATAAATGGTGTTGGGACAACTGAACATTCAGATGCAAAAGATCAAAGCTGGACCCCTACATCACACAAGACACAAAAATTAACTCAAAGCGAATCATTGACCTAAAAGTAAGAGTTAAACTATAAAACTCTTAGAAGAAAGCCTATGTGTATAACTTTGTGACTTTGGGTCAGGTGATGGTTTCTTAATATGATACCAAAATTATAGCAACAAAAGAAAAAATAGGTAAATTAGACTTTATCAAAATGAAAAGCTTTTTTTTATTGTGAATATATTTTTTATTTAGTCATTCTGTTTACAGTTGAAACTGGGAACTCAAAATTAACATCCCTGCCTGTGAACTTCTTATAGACACCAGAAAGAGTTTCAACCTGTGTTCCACGTTGTTCTGCTGTGCTTTGTCCAAATGAACCTTTATGTGCCGGCTGCCATCCAGTTTCACGTGGATTCTCTTGCCCACAATTTCACTTGGGAAGACCAGGTACTCAAGGATTGCATCGTGCGCAGCTGTCAGTGTATGGCTCCTGGGACGCTTTTGTTTATTTTTTGTGCAGATTTTTCAAGTTGGCTTAGGCAGAATTCTCCTCTGAGCGATAAAGACAACATGCTTCCCACTCAACTTTTTCTCCAATTCACATACTGGCCGGACTTGGATTTTCTGGAAAGATTTTAGTTGAGGAACAGGAACAAAGATTATGATAGCTTTCCAACCACCACCAACTTCAATTTCCTTGGCTGCCATAATATTCAGCTCCTGAGCTGAGCCTTTAGGTCCGAGTTCATCTCCAGCTCCAGAAGAGCCTGGGAGGTGCCGGCCTTGAGCTTGTCTGGCTTCTTGCCATTGGGCTTCACGATCTTGGCACCATTGGGCTTCACGATCCTGGCGCCATTGGGCTTCACGATCCTGGCGCCATTGTGCTTCACGATCCTGGTGCTCGAACTGAACATGGCTTTCTCCTTGGTGAGCGCCGACTTAGGGAAAAAAATGAAAAGCTTTTGTACTTCAAAGAACATCATCAATACAATAAAAATAAAACATGGAATTGGAGAAAATATTTGCTAGCAGGTATGGGACTTGTATCCAGAATAATTAAAAAATTCTTGCAACTCCACAGTAAAAACACAAACAATTCAATTTAAAACACGAGCAAAGTGCCAGATGCGGGGGCACATGCCTATAATCCCAGCACTTTAGGAGGCTAAGACAGATGGATTGCTTGAGCCCAGGAGTTCAAGACCAGCCTGAGCAATATAGTGAGACCCCAATCTCTACAAAAAAATGCTAAAATTAGCTCAGCGTGGTGCCATGCGCCTGCAGTTGTTAGCCAGCTACTTGGGAGGCTGAGGTGGAAGAATCACTTGAGCTGCCTCCTGCCTCCTGGGAGGCAGAGGTTTCAGTGAAATGAAATTATACCATTGTACTCCAGCCTGCATGACAAAGTGAGACTCTGCTTCAGAAAAAAAAAAAAAAGAGCATAGTATCTATCTGAATAGACTAGACATTTTCCCAGAAAAATGCAGATGTCCAACAAGCACATAAAAGATGCTCAACATCATTAGTCATTAGGGAGATTAGGGAAATGCAAATCCAAATGACAATGAAATGGCCAAAATTGAAAAGACAATAAGGTCTGGGCATGGTGGCTTATGCCTGTAATCCCAGCACTTTGGGAGGCCAAAGTGGTAGATCATCTGGGGTCAGGAGTTTGAGATAAGCCTGAGCAACATGGTGAAACCTGTCTCTATTAAAAATACAAAAATTAGCTGGGTGTGGTGATGTGCTCCTGTAGTCCCAGCTACAGGGAAGGTTGTAGTGAGTCAAGATTACACCACTGCACTCCAGCCTGGGTGTCAGAGCAAGACTGCATTTCAAAAAACAAAACAAAACAAACTGTGGGGTTGGTAGCACTCATTGAACTGTACACTTAAAATTTGTGTATTTTATTGTAAGTAAATTATTCATTAATATTTTATTTAGAAAAATGCTGCTGGAAATGTATATATGAGTCTTTTTT
>JAPYYA010004281.1:0-11965 GCA_028533165.1 Leontopithecus rosalia | reverse complement strand
AAAGAGCTAGAGAGAAGTACAACTAGAGATAGTACATAGCACAGGACATGTGTATCTGAAATGGATGTTTGAAATAATTTTCATTTTGAATTTGCTTCAATTCTGTAAACACATGTTGAACACCTTCCTCTCAGCACTATGGATCGTGCCAAGAGGTGACAGAGATGACCTGGAGCAGGTGTATATCCCCCAGGGATTCACGGTGCATCGAGGTAACTGCAACACTACAATGCTATGAGGAGCCTCTGTGGTTACAATGGCAGGAGGAGACACGCAGCAGTGGGTACTGAGAGTAACATGCCATAGAGAGAGAGTAGTGGGGTTTTTATGGTCAGAGTCCAGTGCATGTCCTTTATAGAAGCTTTTCCAAATGAGAACTCTGGGTCTCTGGCACAGAGACCTAGGGGCTGACATCCAGCCTTTCCCCAATTAGTAGACTATCTGGGTCACATTCACAGATGGGCAGCCAGAAAGCTGTCTGTGGGGTAAGGAGTTTTTTTCTGTTACAGGAGAGGAAAGTCCTTGGGCATCTCTCCCCATTTGATGTGGCCCGTGAATGTTAGATGCTTGTGGCTGTGACATTTCAAGGACAGAACTCCCTTTAAGTAAGTCATCAGAGGCTACACAGGCATTGTAGGAAACCCCAGCTTCCTCAAATGATGGGTTATGGCGGTGGCAGCTGTGAGGGACAGTGTGATGCTGCCACAAGTGTAGACTGCTTCCTAGTGCTCCCAGCCTGGGTTCTGCTTGGGAGAGAGGCTTGCCTTCCTCGGCTGTAGCAGCTGGCTCACCTATGGCAGGTAGAGTGGTGCCCAGGCTGCAGCTGTGAGGAGCTTCACAGGCTTCACTCCCCAGAAGCCCTGTTGGCTGCCTCTGGAAAAAAGCATGGTCTGTGCCACCTGGGAGGTCAGATATGGATGACTGATGGCTGGCCTGCTGTCCTTAGGAGCTTTTCCACCTGAAACTTGATAGTCCGTATAGCACAGGTGCTTCCATAGGTCATTGTCCTTTTCTCTCACTCCACATCTCATTGCCCCATTCCTTTGTTTCATCCTGTAGTGGATTCCCATAGAGAAAGGCAGTAACAGCTCAAGCTATAGTAAAAACTCACTTGTATCGAGTGCTTCCTGTTCAGGGACCGTTTTCTGAGCACCTCACACATGATTGTTCATTTCATCACCAGAGCAAGCTTGTGAGTTGAGTGCTGTCCTGATTCCCATTTCCAGATGAGAAACTTGATATATAGGAAGATGTAATAGTTTGCCCAGAGCTTTCTGGGCCTCACCGTCTGGTATTCCAGCATTGGGGTCCGGCCCTTACCCAGTGCTGGAGTGGCTTTGTAGTCCGAAAGACAGATGTTCTTGGGATAAGCCCTGTGCACTGGCGTGCCTGGAACCCTTTGTGCATGGCTGTATTTGCCTTGGTTAACCAAACCAAACCAAAGATTTAAAAAATTTGTGTCCACATTGAAAATGTAAACACTTCACTCAGACTGGGGTTTGGTGGATGCTAAATGGTTAGTGGCTGGGCAGGAATCCAGGCCTCCTTCCCCACTGTGACCTGAGGCCTGTCGTAATTTTTAGTGTTACTGTTGACTTTGCCTCACGGCTATTCTGAGCACTGTGTGCTGGTAGCAGGAGTGAGAGGGAAGATGGGTTGGTCAGCCTTTTCATTGATGACTTTTTATGGGGAAAAGGGTCATTTAGAATGAACATTTTTAAAGTGTGTCCAGTGGAATTTTTTTAGCTTAGTTTAATGGAATGATTTTGAATACCTCTGCCTACCATAATGAAATTTAGTAAGCAAAAAAAATTTATAATTCTTTAGATAAATTTTAAAAAGTGAACTGGGCCATTTAAATTTGCCACCACAAAACCCTTACAGGCTCTAAGAAGAGAAGCAAAATGATGGTTAGTGGAATATTTGTGGGTTATAACTTTCTGTGTTATTGTTATAAGTTTGTGTGTTATTAAGGCCAGGGCTATGAATTGTGTGGTTCACTGTAGAACCATGTAGTGTATGAGGATCATATTTCTTCTCTAGAAGTCTAATGTCAAAATATCTTTATAATTTGAACAACAATATTCCTAGCATCAAGGTCAAATGGAATCACTTTTCTTGCACTCTATAGATTACTCAGAATCATATCATGTTTTTGTTTGCTTGATATTTTGGTTATTGTAACTTTTTTTTTGAGATGGAGTTTCACTCTTGTTACCCAGGCTGGAGTGCAATGGCGTGATCTCAGCTCACCACAACCTCCGCCTCCTGGGTTCAAGCAATTCTCCTGCCTCAGCCTCCTGAGTAGCTGGGATTACAGGCACGCGCCACCATGCCCAGCTAATTTTTTTGTATTTTTAGTAGAGATGGGGTTTCACCATGTTGACTAGGATGGTCTCAATCTCTTGACCTCGTGATCCACCCGCCTCAGCCTCCCAAAGTGCTGGGATTACGGGCCGTTATTATAACTTTTTAAAGTTTTTTGTTTCTCCTGGAATTTCTAATTGCCTTTGCTTTTTTGTTAGGAGAAGAAACATATGCCTTCACTGTATTAGTCTGTTCTCATGCTGCTAATAAAGACATATCCGAGACTGGATAATTTGTAAAGGAAAGGTTTAGTTGACTTACAGTTCTGCAGGGCTGAGGAGGCCTCAGAAAACTTACCATCATGGTGGAAGGGGAAGCAAACATGTCCTTCTTCACATGGCAGCAGCAAGAAGAAGTGCTGAGAAAAAGGGATAGAAGCCCCTTATAAAACCATCAGATCTTGTAAGAACTCACTCACTATTGTAAGAACAGAAATATGAGGGTAACTGTCCTCATGATTCAATTACCTTCCAATGGGTCCCTCCCACATCATGTGGAATTTATTATAACGCAAGATGAGATTTGGGTGGAAATACAGTCAAACCGTATCAATCATTATAGTAGTAATATCTTCCAGCTTCTTGATTATTGTGTCTATTGTATGAAATCTATTTCATATTCTCCTTTATTAATTTTTATTTTATTAATTTGGCCTCTATCTGATGCTCATTAGTTTAATTCTCAATTTGTACTAAATCCAAATAGGTGCCTTGAAAACTTCAATACAGGGATCTTAGAAGGAGGGGATGTTTTTCATATTTAAAATGTATGTGCTGCCATGTCCCCAGTAAGAAGCACAGTCCCCTGCTTCTGTGAAGATATGTGGCTTTTTTAGATTATTGCATGGTTTAGAGTGGGTAAAATCTTGCTTACATCATAGGGAATCCTCTCTGGGTCAGGCTTGATCTGAGTTTGGAGAGGCTGGAGCAGAAGGAGGTAAACTGCGGAGCAGGCATTCTCTCTGCCTGCAAGGTTGACCCTGAGTGGGATACCCAAGGGCTTCTGTGGAACTATATTTATTTGCCACTCATCAGATTTAAGGGTAAGAAAGTCTTGCCTGGAGTGCCTGACCTCCGAAGCTGATCAGTGGGAATGTCAACTTCAAAAGGATAGAACCTGTCTTCTTGGTTACCTCTGGATATAGAACAGAGCCTGGTACTTAGTAAACATTCAGTGAATGGATGGATGGATGATGGGTGAGTAGATGAATGGTTGGAAAAATGCATGTATAGATGGATGAGTGGATGAACAGACTGAATAATTGATGGATGGAAGGATGGATGGGTAGATGAATAGATGGTGAATGGATAGATGAGTTGGTAGATGAATGGATGGGTAGGTGGATGGATGAATAAATGGATAGATAGATGAATAAATGGATACATGGATGGACAGATAGATGAATGGATGGATAGATGGGTGGATGAATGGATGGGTAGATGGATGAATGATGGATACATGGATAGATTATGAATAAATGAATGGATGGTTGAATGGATGGGTAGATGGATGCATGGATGGATGAATGAATAGATGGATGGATAGATGGATGGATGGATGGATGGATGGATGGATGGAGAGATAGATGAATAAATATACTGGTAAAAAGAAGGCTTATTTGGTGATGAATAACTTATTCATCACCAAATAAGAATATATGGGTGAATATTCTTCACCTATACCCACTCTCCACAGGACTGTGATCTGTTCAGATCACAGTCCTGTGGAGAGTGGGTATAGGTCATCTGGTAACATTTAAACATATCAAGGGTCCTGGAATCCTGAATTCAATTTTTAGGAAAAGAAAAACAAATATTTTCTGTTTCTAATGTGTATATAGAGATCTTTGGGACTTGCCCACCCCAGCATATTTTCAGTTGAGGCAGGCCTGTGTCTGGGCAATGATTATTTTGTTTTTATTAACTGCAGTGCCTACTTGCTCCTTGGCTCACCCTTGCAGATTGCTCATGGCTGAGTCTCCTGGGTCTGATGACATTGTCAGTGTGACTGGAGTGCTATTCTTGGTAGATAAACACAGGACTGGGGATGGTCTCCTGTTCTCTAAAGACAGCCGTGTAATAGGATTAAAGCTTCAGAGAGCAGTCCTGGCCAAAAGTGAAGAGGAACTGAGTTAAGGGGAATTTTAATGAATTTTATACTCCAGCAATACAGATCCAGTTGCAGCTCCTCAAACAGGCCACCCTGGTCACCTCTGGGCTCAGCACAGACTGGCTCCTGCCCGTGACTGTCCCTGTCTTCCTCTCTTGCTCACTGGTTACCTGGGCATGGATGTTGCTTCCCTGGGAAAGCCTCCTGCCTTTGGGGCTTTTCTTAGTGCCTGGCTTATTCCAGCCCCAAGTATTTACAGTCTGCCTACTTCTCCCTTAGCTACAAGAGGGCAGGAACTTCACACAGTGTGAAGTACACAGAAGACCCTCAGTAGCTGTCTGTGAACTGAATTCAGCCCTGCACCCAGTCCATCACAAGCATCTTTGTTCTAATGTGGTCCAGGAGGAGAGAAGGGAGCCACCACGTGCTGATGGTCTCTCATAGGCAAGGCTCTTGAAGTTCCATGTGTGTGTTCTCTTTCAGTGCTCACAGAAGCTCTGCCAGGATTTTAGTTTCACAGCTGAGAAAACAGAGGCTCCATGAGGGGAGGCAGCTTGGCAAGGCAGGCATCACCTCATGTGGGCAGTGCAGTGTTGTGCCCATCTGTGTCCCACTAGGATGACTTGAGGAATGACTCAAGGATGATGGAATGACTAGAGGGTACCACAGAACCCTTCTTGTGAAAGACCCTTCATTTGGAGGCTGCACTGGAGAAGGGGTGCTGGACATGTTGGAGCCTCAAAGTGCAGCATCTTCAATTCCTGGAAACTTCTGTGCTTCTTGCTTGGGCAACTGTGCTTCCTCTGACACTTGGGCCAACTGGCCCATGAGAGATTCCAAGGATTTGATCTGTCTCCAGGGTCACAGGGCAGTCTGTGTCTCATGCTTGATTTTTCTTTCAGGGACATCTTAGGTCAGATATTAGAGTGATGGGCATCAGCTCCAGAGTCAGCCTGTTGGGTTGTGTTTTCTTCATTAACTTTTATCTGGCAAGAGTATTAGAGAATCAACTTTTAAAAAAATATTTGCATATCTCATTTCCTTGTCTAATTAGTGTTGTGAGAATGATGTCCCAGTTTTCATGCTTGAATAAGTAGCTCATGGTGTAAGGCGCAAAGGGCTGGCTCACTGCAGCGCGTTCCCTTTCTTCCATTTGCCATCTCCTTCAAGCTTTGTTTCAATCCAAGATCTTCACTTTTCTTTTTTTTTTAAGTACTGATTCCATCAAGGTCAATGGGGGGTGGATCACCTGAGGTCAGGAGTTCAAGACCAGCCTGACCAACATGGTGAAATCCTGTCTCTACTAAAAATACACAAAAATTATCCAGGTGTGGTAGCACGCGCCTGTAGTCCCAGCTACTCGGGAGGCTGAGGCAGGAGAATTGCTTGAACCTGAGAAGTGGAGGTTGTAGTGAGCCAAGATTACACCACTGCACTCCAGCCTGGGTGACAGTCAAGACTCCATCTCAAAAATAAAAAAGTATACTCTTTGCCTATGCTCCATTTTAAAGTGGAATTTAAAAAAAGACAAGGGATGGGAGATTGAGGTTAAATGTGACATGACCCCACTTTTACATATGACCTTACAAATCTTCTGGTTTATTCACTCCAGCTGGACTAAAGGCATGTAAGCCTTACAGGATGGAACACAGAAATTCCTGCCCTGAAGGGGTTTTCAGTCCTATTGGAAAAGCAGAGCGTAGACCTGAAATGATTCTGTGCCAATGTCAGCACCCTGGGAGCACATGGAAGCTCGTGATCAGCCAAGGCTGACTCAGCTACAATGCTGAAGCTAGAATTGGCCTGTTGGGCAGGCACAAAAATGATAGGCTCCATTCTTAGAAGTATAATTTTCAGAACACTGGAGGGCACAGTTCTATTTGGCACCTAAAGTACTGTCTGCTTCTGGGCTTCATTTTAAAAGAGACACCCAGGCAAATGAAGCCAGTCTGGAGATGATCTCTAAGACAGTCAAGGGTTTGTTTTGTTTTGTTTTGTTTTCCAGACAGAATCTTGCTCTGTCACCCAGGCTGGAATGCAGTGGCATGGTCTCAGTTCACTGCAACCTCCACCTCCCAGATTCAAATGATTCTCCTGCCTCAGCCTCCTGAGTAGCCGGGATTACAGGCACATGCCACCATGGGTTTCTAATAGAGACAGGTTTCAGTTTGTTGGTCAGGCTGATCTTGATCTCCTGACCTCATGATTCACCTGCCTTGGCCTCCCAAAGTGCTTGGATTATAGGCGTGAGCCACCACACCTGGCCCCAGTCGAGGGTTTTGACATGATGCCAGGCTAGGAATTGCTGGAGTATGTGTGGGTGTTAAGCTGGGAAAAGAGACCTTGGGGAGGAGAGGCATGATAGCAACTGTCCGATAGATTAATGTAGTTGGAAACAGCTGGGAAGGTGGTTTGGATCAGCTAATGAAGAGTTTTGGTTGCTTTGCTAAAGATTCTGCAGTTTATTCTGTTGGCAATAGGGGGCTATTGGAGGTTTCTAAGGAAGGAAGCAATGAGATTTATCATGGCTCATGAGCACCTTGGTTAAACATGGAGAATGCAGAGGAGGAACAGGTTTAGGAAAGGAGGCATGAGTTTACTGAGGTATCAGGAAGGGTGGAGGCTCTGGGAGGCACTGACTGAAGTTGGGGAAGTAGGTGATATTGTGCAGGAGTGGGGAGCTATGAGGGACTCTGGACAAAGCTTACACTTAAAAGTTGAGCCCAAGAGGATTATGGGGAATGCAAGAGGTGGGTCAGAGAGGTAGGATGACAACTAGGAGATCATAGCTTCGTAGAAGCCAGGAGGAAGGAATTTCAAGATGGAATGCATGGTTGGTAATCCTATGGAAATCATTCCATTTGAATGCCAGATATTATGCTAATCACTCTGTGCACATCATTTTCTTTAATTCTCATAGGGGCTTTACAAGGTAGCCAGTAATACTGATATTCTATAGAAAAGGGGTTGAACATCTAGGTGACAGTGGGGGATAGAGTGTGGGCTTCAGTGTGATACAGGTTAGCTTTCCCTGGCTCCATCTCTGCCCCGCTTAGCTATGTGAACTTGTACAAATTCCTTAACCTCTCCAGGGCCCAGCTTCCTCTTCTTTGAACTAAACACAACATCCTTGTCTCCTGAGGATGCTGACGGAATTCTGTGAGCTTGGTATCATTGTACGTAAAGTCCCTTGCACTGGCCTGACACTCCATAGACTTCTGTGTGGTGTGGTTATTTCCCAACATCCCCTGGTTGGTAAGAGGCAGACGTGAGATCTGAATCCAGGTCTGCGTGGGATCATAGCCTGTGCCTGGCACTGTAGCAACAGGAGCATATCTAAGCCCAGATGGGAAAGAGGAAGTGAGGAGGAGAGACTGATGCTGCTAGGGAGAGGAAGTTAACCGAAGGGAACGTCACAGGGAGCACATAGGGTGTGATATTAAACATAGGTGGAGAATGACTCTGAAACCAAAGCAAGTATTTTTTCCTCACAGACAGGAGGGACAGAAAGTCTGAAGAGAGGAGGAGATACAGAATTTTCAAGCAGGTGCAAGAAAGTTGAGGGTGTCCCAGCAGATGACTTCTGTTCTCTGAGGATTGCAGAGACAGGATCAAGGTCTGAGGAGAGGGAGTGGTGGTGGGACTAGACACTTAGGAAGAAAAGGCTCAATCTCCACAGCCACAAAGAGCAGTAGAGTGAGGAGGATAGAGGTCAGAAGAAGGAGGCTTGTGAAGACCATTGTACCTCTGGTCTTGAGTGGCATACCTTGTTCTAATTTGTATTTATGGCAGTGCCAGGCAATGTGGAGATATGATTTGTACTTGAAGACAGAGGTAGGTAAATAGGATGGTTGGGTTGGCCCAGATTTGGAAATTCACCAATTGGGTTGCAGAAGGACAGGATGTGACAGTGAAGTGACAGCTGCTGGGAAAACTCTAATCAAAAAAGCTCAGGAGATGAGGGTGGGAGAAGGTGTAGGGAGGGAGGCTGTGGTTGGGAAAAATGTCCTCCCTTCTACTATCATTGGATACCCAGCGTGTGATTTGGACCTTCCAATGAATAACATGTATGATCCACCTTTCAATCTCATGTCCCAGCAAACATGAGGCATCTGTATAAAAAACTCTATGGCAAGAACAGCTGTCATACCTCATAAGTTCTACCCAAACTTTGACCTCAAGCACAATCCACTGAAACTGGGCTCCCAAAGCCCCTGGTACTATGGTCACATGGCAGGGGAGACCCTGCTCTTCCTTAGTTTGATGCCATTCTTTCCTGGATGTTGAAGGGGTATAAGTGAAAGATTTACAAGTCTCCTCTTTTGAGGAGCCATTCAGGATACTTTCTCTCTTCCTTCTTACCTATTCCTGCTAGTTTCTATTCAATAATGAAGGTGCCAGGAGATGAGTAGCTCTTGAAGTCTTGAAGAAGCAGCCCCTGAATGGGCTTGTCTGGGCTCCAAAGAAGAGCTGGACCCCTGAAGGCAGCAGGGCTCAGCGTTGCCTCACACCTGGGTGGATAGAGAGCCCTTCTCTGGGTGTGACTCAGAACTTGACACCTTTGAAAGTAAGAGGGACATCACTGAAACCTTTGGGGCCGAGCAGGTGCCTGTCCATCTCTTCACCGGTCCCGGGTCAAGTAGTTGCTGACTTCAAGTGTCCAAAGAAAAATGTGTCAAGGTTCTCTACTCTCAAGTCATTCTTTTTCCCTCTTTTCCTATGATCAGCCTACACTTAAGATGTGGGGAGTTATGTTCCACTGCTCAAGGGTGGAGTATCTGCAGAAATGATTTGGAATTCTTTTGCATGGGAAATTCATCTTTTCTCCCTCATTTACTTATTTATCCGAACACTTCTTTATATAAGTATGTACTCATGGATATTTAATTTATACTTTGGGTTATAATCTAACACTACTTCCTTTTGTTGTTCAAATTGTTTCTGCTTTGGCTTTTGGAAGCTCTTTTCAATTGGCTCTGTTATCTTTGACATTCTTCTGTCATTGTGTTTGTTTGTGTGGGTGCACATGCGTATGTGCATGTGTGTGTATGTGCATGTGTGTGTCTGAGTATATGCATGTATACATGTGGCTGTATACAGGATGCCCCAGGCTCATCTTGTATTTTGACTCCCCTAAGCCCCTAGGATTAATCATTTCCCTGGTTCCTTTTATTAAAGAATGTTTTGAGAAACTGAGATTTGAGTGCTAGGTGTTTCCTTCATGTTCGGGATGTTGTTATTTCTAGGCCTTTCCAGTTGATAAACCAAGGAAATACATGTTTGTAAACCAACCTGTGAATATAACTTATCTATAAATATGTATTCATATTAAGGTAAACATGAGTTCATACACATCTCTACTCTGATCCCTTTACAGTAGGGCATTCTAGCCCTTCTCCTTGCTTGTCTGTAGCCTCCTCCAACAGTGAGAAACATGGTTCCCACCATCTACCATCTATTTACTTGATTATTCAGTTCCAGCATTCATGTATGGCAGTTTTAGAATTTTCACTCATATTCCATGGCAAACAAGTTTGTCATCTGGATTACAGTGCTGATGTACAGTTCACTTTGCCCTTAGTCTTACTACATTCAGCTCCAGAGCTACTTAGTTCAGCACCTTTATTTCTTACCACTTTCAATGAGATTGTTTCATACATTTGTCATAAAGTTATGTTCTTTTATCACAATCCATGTTCCATTCCAGAAGCCCCTCAATGTTTAAATGTTTTTTCTTAATTTCATACATTAGATTTTACCCTCTGTGCTGTAAAGCTCTAAGGGTTTTGACAAATGTGTAGTTTCATGTATCTCCCATTAAAGTATCATACAGAGTAGCTTCACCTCCCCCAAATAATACCCTATGCTTTCCCTATTTAGTCCTTCTCCCTCCCCACACCTTTGGCCACCCTTGATCTGTTCACCATCTCTATAGTTTTGCCTTTTCGAGAATGTCATATAAATAGAATCATACAGCATAGCCTTTTCAGACTGGCTTCTTTCACTTAGCAATATGCATTTAAGATTCATCTATGCTTTTTCATGACTGGATAGCTCCTTCTTGTTATTATTGCTGAATAATATTACACTGTAGAGATGTACCAGTTTTTTTTTTATCCACTCATCCATGGAAGGATATCTTGGCTGCTTCCAGTTTTCTGTGATTATGAATAAAGCTGCTGTACCCATTTGCATGCAGGTCTTTCATAAAGATAAGTTTTTAAAATCATTTGTGTAAATATCTAGGTGCACTATTGATGGATTATAAGGTAAGACTACGTTTAGCTTTGTAAATGGACAAACTGTCTTATGCAGTGGCTGTATAAATTTGTATTTTCATCGCCAATTAATATGAGTGTTTGTCACTCTGGATCCTTGCCAGTTATGTATTGTCAGTGTTTGCGATTTTAGCCATTCGAGTAAGTATGTAGTGGCACTGCACTGTTGTTTTAATTTGCATTTCCCTGATGACAAATGATGTTGATCATCATTTCATATGCACCTTTGCCCTCTGAATATGTTTGTTTCGTGAGTATCTGTTCAAATCTTTTTTTTTTTTTAGTTGAGTTGCTTGTTTTCTTATTGTTAGTTTTAAGAATTCTTGTATGTTTTGGATATCAGTCCTTTGTTAGGTATGTGTTTTGCAAAGATTTTCTTCCAAACTATGGCTTTTTATGCTCTTAACGGTGTCACAGGGCAGAAGTTTTTAATTTCAGTAAAGTCTAATTTGTTGACTTATTGTTTCTTTCATGGATTGTGCTTTTGGTGCCATATCTAAAAATATACCACAAACTCAAGTCATATAAGTTTTATCCTTTGTTTTATGGTTTTGCATTTTACATTTAGGTTCTTGACCAATTTTAAATGAATTTTATTTAAGACATAAGGTCTGTGTATATATATAATTATAATCAACTGAGTTGATTATATTTATATGGGGATATTTCTGAGTTCTCTCTGCTGTTTTATTGACTTAGGTGTCTATTTTTTCTCCAGTGTCTTACTGACTTGATTACGATAGTCTTGAAATAATCTAAAGTGAATTCTTCAACTTTGTTCTACTTCAGTATTATTTTTTGCCTTTTTGTATAAATTTTAGAATCAGTTTGCCAATATCTAAAAAATAACTTGGTGGGAACTTGATTGGAATTGTGTTAGGGTCTCAAAAAGTGACACCTTAGCAACACTGAATCCTCTAATTTATCGATACAGAATATCTCTTCTTTATATCTCCTGTGATGTTCATTTTAAGTCTCTTTTTCTCTCTTTTGCATAATTTATGTTAATGTATTTTCAAGCTCACTGAGTTTTTCGTTTTTCATTTCTATTTTGCTGTTATGCTTATTCAGTGAACTTTTATTTTCAGATATTTACTTCTTCATTCTAAAATTTTTGCTTATTTCTTGTTTTCATCTTCCATTTCTCTGCTGAGATTCCCTATCTTTTCATTAATTAGGACATGTTTTCCTCGACCTCATGGAGTATGGTA
>JAPYYA010004280.1:0-11965 GCA_028533165.1 Leontopithecus rosalia | reverse complement strand
GGCAATTCCCCTGCCTCAGCCTCCTGAGTAGCTGGGATTACAGGCACGTGCCACCATGCCCAGCTAAGTTTTTGTATTTTTAGTAGAGACAGGGTTTCACCATGTTGACCAGGATGGTCTCGATCTCTTGACCTCGTGATCCACCCGCCTCGGCCTCCCAAAGTGCTGGGATTACAGGCTTGAGCCACCGCGCCCGGCCTTCTTTTCTGTATTTTTATTCAAAATTAATTGAGGCAATCAGCCAGACACAGTGGCTCATGCCTATAATCCCAGCACTTGGGAGGCCAAGGCAGGTTGGATCACTTGAGGTCAGGAGTTTAACACCAGCGTGGACAACGTGGTGAAACCCTCCCTGTCTGTACCAAAAAAAAAAAAATTAGCCAGGCATGTTGACCGGCACCTGTAATCCCAGCTACTTGAGAGGCTGAGGCAGGAGAATTGCTTGAACCTGGGAGGTGGAGTTTGCAGTGAGCCAAGATCACACCACTGTACTCCAGCCTGGGTGACAGAGCCAGACCCTTTTTTTTTTTTTTTTAAAGGGCTGGGTGTGGTGACTCACACTTGTAATCCCAACATTTTGGGAGCCTGAGGTGGGTGCATCACCTGAGGTCAGGAGTTCGAGACCAGCCTGAGCAATGTAGTGAAACCCTGTCTCTACTAAAAATATAAAAATTAGCCAGGCTTGGTAGCGGGCACCTGTAATCCCAGCTACTCTGGAGGCTGAGGCAGGAGAATTGCTTGAACCTGGGAGGTGGAGGTTGCAGTGAGCCAGGATTACGCCACTCAGCTCCAGCCTTGGTGACAAGAATGAAACTCTGTCTCAAATTAAAAAAAAAAAAATGTAATTGAGGCAAAAGCGGGGGATGGTCAGGAGGCTGAACCAGCATCAACTCCTATGGAGAATTTTATGTCCGTAAATCACCTTGTGCTACCTTTTAATGGTGTCACTGAATTCTATCCATGCAATGCCCCAGAGCTTAGGGGAACTGAAGGCTTGCCCCACTTGGCATTTGAGCCAGGGAGCCAAGGCCTCAGAGATGCTGCTAGAAGCAGGCACAGGGAGCTGCAGCCTGGTCAGCTTGATTTGTGCTGAGTCATGCCCACTGATTTGTGCTGAGCCATGCCTGCGGTTCACCTACTGCCCCCCGAATTACACTTGCACACCTCTGACTCAGCAGCTGCCTTCTCCTTTCATGTCATGGCATCGGGCACATGCTGGTCATGTGTTTCCAAATTAAGTCCCGTTGTATGGGGAAAAGGTCTCAGCTGGGGACGTTTGGGCATCTTCAGTGGAGAATGTTTTCCAGGACACCTTGGTCAAGGCCACATGACTGCATTGATATTGGGGGTGCAGGCATTGTTGTACAGTATTGCCTTCCTGTAGCAGCATTCTGATCACACACCCTCTTGCCCCGTCTTCACCAGCCCCCTGGGGGCCCAAACACCTTAGACTGGCGTATAAGCCCCTAGGACCTTACACACTCATCTGGGTGTCTCTTTTAAAAGTTTATCTCAACTGAATGTGATGGTTCATACCTGTAATCCCAGCACTTTGGGAGGCCAAGGTGGGAGGATTGCTTGAGCCTGGAGTTTGAGACCAGCCTGGGCAACTAAGCAAGACCCTATCTCTACAAAAAATTTTTAAAACCGGCTAGTATGTTGGCGCATGCCTGTAGTCCCAGCTACCCAGGAGGCTGAGGCAGGAGGATTGCTTGAGCCCAGGAGTTGGAGGCTGCAGTGAACTATGATCACATCACAGCACTCCAGCCTTGGTGACAGAGCAAGACCCTGTTCACTGAATGAATGAATGCTTATCTCTTACTTGCCATCTGTACATCCCCTTGCACCATGGGATTAACTCACTTGAGTTACCCCAGACCCTGAGTTTTCCATGTTCTAGGCCTTGGTACACACTCTCTTGGTAGCTTCACTCATCCTCCTTATCTGACTGGTGGACCCTGGTCATTCTTCACAGTCCAACCCAGATGTTGGCCTCTGGGCGCCCCTTCCTTGACTGTTTCAGACGGTCATGCCTGCTTTTTCCTGCCAGCTCTGTTTCCCCTGTGCCTGGCCTCGCTGAGCAACTGTGCCCATTGGGATAGGTCTGCCCTTTCTCACAGAAGGAGAGCTCTTCAGGGCAAAGTTGGAGTGTCCGCCCCACCTGAACCTGCACAGTTCCTGGCATGCAGTAGGTGCTCCTCAGCTGTTTACTGCATGCGTGGACATAGAGTGGTAGAGGCAAGTCCTTTGACATGACGTTTTTGTACCTGAACATTGTCCAGAGGCTATTCCAGACTGTAAGCTCTGTGAGATCAGGAGCCTGCCTGCCTTGCACTCCCCGGAACCCTTAGTGCTTTGGGCCCCACAGGCCAGCGGAGGCCTGGCACATGTTTCAGGCCTGCTTTGGTGGAGTGCTCAGCGTCTTCAGCCACACAGAGCAGTAGCTTGTGAGGCTTTCGGAGCACATCTCCCACCAGCTAAGAATCTGGAAGCGACTCTGAGTTTCTGGAATGGATTTCACAAAGTCTGTGTATAAGAGGGCCCTGCAGGCCCTACTCAACAGTCTTTTTTTTTTTTTTTTTAAATACAGAAGTTGCTAGTCTTCAAAGAACCTCTTTACTCTTATTCTTTTTTTTTTTTTTTCAAGACAGAGTCTCATTCTATTCCCCAATCTGGAGTGCAGCGGCACGATCTTGACTTACTGCAGCCTTCGCCTCCTGGGTGCAAGTGATTCTCCTGCCTCAGCCTCCAGAGTAGCTGGGATTACAGGGGTCCATCACCACACCTGGCTACTTTTTGTATTTTTAGTAGAGCTGGGGTTTTGTCCATGTTGGCCAGGCTGGTCTTGAACTCCTGACCTCAGGTGATCCACCCGCCTTGGCCTCCCAAAGTGTTGGGATTACAGGCGTGAGCTCCTGCACCCAGCCCTCTTTACTCCTACTGTTACTGTTGTTATTATATAGTGATGGGGTCTCACTCTGTTGCCCAGGCTGGAGTGCAGTGGTGCAATCATAGCTCACTGCAGCAGCCTCAACCTGCAGGGCTCACGCAATCCTCCTGCCTCAGCCTCCCAGGTACCTGGGATTACAGGCATGCGACACCACCCCTGGCTAATCATTTTTGTATTTTTAGTAGAGACGAAGTTTTGCCATGTTGGCCAGGCTGGTCTCAAACTTCTGACCTCAGGAGATCCACCCACCTCGGCCTCCCAAAGTGCTGGGATTACAGGCATGAGCCACTGTGCCTGGCTTACGCTTATCTTAGATATCATGCTAACAAACAGCTGATTTCTCATTTATACAGATTCAAAGCAGCCAATGTGAAGTGGGTGAGAGACTTTTGAAAAAATATAGGCACTCTTATAATGATGAGAGTCATCCTGCCACAAGAAAAGGCAAACACTATCAACAACAAAGATGCAAGGGCCTGCAGCGTTGATCATGTCGGGGTCACCGCCTGAGACGTTGATCACTGTCTGTGGGGGTCTGTCCTGCAAACCCTGACTCTGAGACGGATGAAGGAAATACTCTCACATACTAAAGTACAGTGATCGAGTGGGCTAGGGGGTCATCAGCTGCTCTCAGAGGGTGGTTGCAGCTACCCGGCCCCTTGCTGGCTGTTTCTCCTCGCTTATTCAGTGTCGATTTAATGACAGGCTCTAAGTCAGTAGGCTTGTGGATAATTAACACGGTTCCGGGCCCCAGAGCAAATACCATTAATGGGTAATCCCCCTTCAACCTCCCTCTGAGAGGGCCATCCAGCACAAGGTTTACATAAGTAAAACAGAGACAAAGGAAAGTGGGGTAAACTGACTTCACTGGGGAAGCTTCTGTTATCCCTAATCTTTACCCTAGGACCTAATGCTTTAAAGTAAGGACTGTCTGCCTTCAGCCTGTCCCATGAAAACCTTTCAGTCTTCCAAAGGTTTGAGACTCTAATCTTACAACTTTCTCTAATATTTCCCTTAATATTTTGCCACCTGAGTGAATCCCAGCAGGGGCTGGGCATGGTGGCTCACACCTGGAATCCCAGGACTTTGGGAGGCCGAGGTGGGAGGATTGCTTGAGCCCAGGAATTTGAGGCTGCAATGGACTGTGATTATGCTACTGCTCTCCAGCCGGGGTGATGGAGTGAGACCATGTCTCTAAAAACAAACAAACCAAAAAGATGCAGGAACCTAAGATCCACAGCCTCGGTTCCCTCTGGGTGCAAGCAGCCTCTCCTGCCTCATTAAGCTCTGAGTACGTTGTACAGTGACACAATGGCTGAGTCATCTACAAAAGGAACCCTGCATGGACTCCAGACAGCATGGACATGGTTCACATATTCCAGAAGTGTTTCTCTAGCTGTGTAGCATTTTAGAGCTGAGGATAATCTTTGGTGACCATCTCTATATTGCTTTATGGAGAAGAAACCTGAGACCTGGGAGGTCAAGTAACCTGCCCAGACTCCTACAACCAGAGCCTGTGGCATCTAGACTGTCCAATCAGTGCAGAGCTCCCGTTAACTAGGTGCACTCGGTTATCTAGAGTAGGCGCTAGTAACTATTTTCCGTCAGAGGCCAGGTAGTAAATATTTTAGGCTTTGCATCCCAAGAGCTAAAATCTAGGATATTACACATAACAGGAGAGGCAACAAGTTTCCACATTTTTTGTTGATGAAATTCAAATAAGGCTGGGTGCAGTGGTTCACACAGTGTACTTCCAATACTTTGGGAGGCCAAAGTGGGAAAATTGCTTGAGCCCAGGTGTTTGCAATCAGCCAGACTCCATCTCTATATTTTAAAATATATTTTTTAAAAAAGAAGTTCAAATAATAACACATAGCAATTGAGTCTAGGTTTTTAATACAGGTTTATTAATAAGAATGGAATCATTTTTGTAGGGATAACAATTTTGGGCTAGATGCCATGGCTCACACCTGTAATCTCAGCACCCTTCAAGGCTGAGTTGGGAGGATCACTTGAGTCCAGGAGTTTGAGACTAGCCTGGGCAACGTGGCTAAACCTTGTCTCTGTAAAAAAATAGAAAAAATTAGCCGGGCATGGTAGTATGTGCTTGTAGTCCCTACTACTGTGGAGACTGAGATGAGAGGATTACTTGAACCCAGAAGGTTGAGGCTGTAGTGAGCTGTGATTGTGCCACTGCACCACAGTCTAGGTGACAGAGCAAGACCAAGTCTCAAAAAAAACCAGAAAACCATTTTGTTTCATTGGGGTTCTGAGTTAGTGTTCCCAAACATCAAAATCTGCTGCAAATACCCACCTGTCAGTGCTCATCTGTAATGAGATTGTATAGGTTACAGCTTTGAAAATATCTTTTCTTTTTAATTTTTTTTAAGACGGGGTTTCACCATGTTGGTCAGGCTGGTCTTGAACTCCCGACCTCAGGCAATCCGGCCGCCTTGGCCTCCAAAGTGCTTGGATTACAGGCGTGAGCCACCGCGCCTGGCCGAAAATATCTTTTCACACAAGTAGGCACTGCCAAGTTACATTAGTCAGGGAGCATACACTTTAATGGAGCATATTCATCACTGGAAGGTAGTATTTATAGAGTTTTGTTAGGTCCCCTCTTGATATTTGCCTTTTTGCATTATTACACTGCAGACCAGCAACATCCAATTGAAGGTTAGGTGAGAGCTCCTCAATTGCATTGCACAGTTAAATGGATTTTTAAGTATGGAAATTTGCTTCTTACACAGATCAAGATCTGAAGAACACTGCTAGGGCTAGAACTATGGTTTGAGCTCAAGAAAATGCAGAAAGTTGCAGAAAATTTTCTTGCCTGTTTTACCCTTGACAGTCTAGGAATTGCATGACTCACTGTTGACATTACTTGTGATTCATACAATGTTAATTTCATTGAAATGACTTTACTGCAGTATAAGTTTTGCATATAACTGCTCTTTTGCCTTATAATTTTAGGTTGTCCTCATTAAGAAACATCAAGTCTGCAGCAAAAGCTAATTTCCAAAGCCATTTCGTATTTGGTAATAGTGGTTGAGGGCAGTTCTTCCTTTTCTTTTCTTTTTTCTTGTCTTTCTTTTTTTTTTTTTTTAAGAATAAGAGGGCCGTACTTTTCAGTTCTTGTTTAGAAAATTTTAATATTCACTTTGAGCTCAAAATAGTCACACCAGACTTTACCCCTGCTATGCTGCTGAACTTCTGTATGGTAGGACAGTTAGGATATTCAGCTTCTATTTTTGGCAAAAATTCGTAAGACTGACTTAGGTTAAGTCCATGAGAGGCAGATACTGTCGACATTCCCTTGTTCAATCACATATAGTAGGTTCACACTTCTTGCATAGGGTCTGCTGGAGAATAACAAAGTGAACAACCATAGGCTCCAGCCAAGCCTTTTTTGTCCCTCACATTCCTTATAAAACATCTAAGCAGATTCCATTTCAGACTGTACTGAAGTTTCCTTAACTTCTGTGAAAATGCTCTTATTTGTAGTTGTTACAGGCTAATTCTTCAAACTTGGTATTGACTTTCCAAGTAAACAGCTGAGAAGTATTGGTCATGTCTTTAGACTCATCAAGAGCCAAGGCATGTGCTCTTAAACCCTCTTAGTGGCTTCCCTCTGAATGCTTCCAAGATACGAGTGAATGCTATAGAAATTGCAGGGAAGTCCAAAGGGCTGTGGTGCTCCTGTGGCTCCGTCTTATTTCATACCTGCGACATCTTTTAAGAGAAATTTGCAAGAGGGAAAATTATCAAATTAAAAAAAAATAGCCAAGGAAATCTCAACTCTTCAAGGAAGGAAGGAAACCTACTTTCTTTGGGAATGACAGAGGAGGACCCAATGCAAGTCAGGACTTCACCACCTGGCAGAAACAGGAAGCCCCACCCAGTGTGTCAGTGGAGGCCATCTGGGGAGTAATAATGAGGTACTCTTCTGTCTCCAGGATAGGGTTTGTCAGCAGAGGCCCAGGAGGAAGGCTGAATCTCGCCTGACAGCAGTGAATTGATACCTTCCTTCCCTACCAGCACGGTGACAGAGAATATTTAATAAAATCAAGAGTCCGGGTGTGGCTCACAGCTGTAATCCCAACACTTTGGGAGGCCAAGGTGGGTGGATCACTTGAGGCCAGGAGTTGAGACCAGCCCTGACAACGTGGTGAGACCCTGTCTCTACTAAAAATACAAAAACATAAATTAGCCAGGTGTGGTGGCCTGCGCCTGTAATCACAGCTACTCATAGCTGAGGCTTGAGAATCACTTGAACCTGGGAGGCAGAGGTAGCAGTGAGCCGAGATCATGCAATTACACTCCAGCCAGGGTAATAGAGACTGTCTTGAAAATAAAATAAAATAGAATGAGAAGACTGAAATAAGATTCAGGATCTTAAAGTATTGAGAATGCTCAGGGTACAATAAAAATCAATCACTATACCAAGAACCACAAAACTCTCAACTTGAATGTGAAAAGACAGTAAACAGACCCCAGCATCAAGATGAAACAGATGCTGGAATTAAACAAGATGTAAAGAAGAACCAAATGGATGTCTTAGAACCGAAACATACAAGAGCCAAAATAGGCAACTGAATGGATGGCTCCGCAGCAGAATGGGGAAGACAGGAGAGACAGTCCGTGAACTTGAAGTTAGAACAACAGAAACTAGACTTACAAAACAGCGCCTCAGGATTTTGTGGGACTGATAACAAAAGATCTAACTTTCATGTCACCAAAATCCCAGAAGGAGACAGAGAGGGTGGGGCTGAAAAGTAATTTAAAAAACAATGGCAGCCGGGCATGGTGGCTCACTCCTATAATCCCAGCACTAAGGCAGAGGCGGGCAGAAGCCCAGCGGTTCGATACCAGAATGGGCAACATGGGAAAACCCATCTCTACTAAAAATACAAAAATTAGCCAGGTGTGGTGAGGCACGCCTGTAGTCCCAGCTACTCAGGAGGCTGAGGTAGGAGAATCCCTTGAGCCCAGGAAGTTGAGGCTGCAGTGAACCATGATCGTGCCATGACATCTCCAAAAACTGAAAAGTTGCTATATTTGGCAAAAGACATTATTCTACAGATTCAAGAAGCTTAGCGAACCCCACACAAGATAAACACAAATCTACACCAGGCCAGGTGTGGTGGCTCACGCCTGTAATCCTAGCATTTTGGAAGGCCTAGGCGGGCGGATTACCTGAGGTCGGGAGTTCGAGACTAGGCTGACCAACATGGAGAAACCGTGTCTCTACTAAAAATACAAAATCAGCTGAGTGTGGCAGCACATGCCTGTAATCCCAGCTACTCAGGAGGCTGAGGCAGGAGAATTGTTTGAACCCAGGAGGCAGAGGTGTGGTGAGCTAAAATTGCACCATTGCACTCCAGCCTGGGCAACAAGAGTGAAACTGTCTCAAAAAGAAAAAGGAAATCTACACCAACATCTCAGTATGGATAATAAACTTCCTGGGCACTCTAGCTGTGTCTGTCTGAGTTACTCTTGGACACTGCTTTTTAACAGGTCACCCTGGAGAGTATAGTGTTCCCTGAGTACCTCTCAGTCTCTGGCGGTTGAGCTGTTAGGCAGCAGTATGGTATGGTTCTATGAGGGTTTTCCCTCATCTTGAAGCCACTAAACCTTGCTGGAGGGGGTCTGTAAACCCGAATAAACCCTGCTCCCCCTGTAATCAGAGGGTGGATGCCCGAGCCTTGTGAAGGGGGCCGTGACGTGCCAGTGACAGTCAGCTGAAGGGCTGACTACATGGTTTTTCCTTCCTTGTTACTGCTTTGATTGGGGTGTCTGACTCACCCCAATATCGGTGCTGAGTTGGCTGTTCAATCTTGTTTACTGACCAGAAATTGCAAACAGTAAATGCAAAACTGCAAATACTTCCTGGAAGATAACCTGTTCCAGTGTTGCAAACGGTTATACAGACAGCCCTTGTGTTCTTGAGTCATTCTCCCTTTGAGAAGCTGGTGAAGCTCCCTCCAGTGCCCCCAGCCTGTGTGCCCCCTGGTTTATTTGTCCACCTTGCTTGGTGGTGTGCAAGACTGGAGCTGCTGCCCTTGATTGCTACCTTGGCGGGAACCAGCCAGCTACCGAAATAGACAAGGAGTTGTGGTCAAGCTGTAAATGCCTGGCTTTACCCTTCTCTTTCTGTCTGTTGTATTTAATAATGAAAACTTACATAGAGACGTAATCCATAATAAAAGATCAAGTCAGATCTTCTCTGTTTAGAGTAAGGGAGATCCGTTTGTCTGCTCTTTTGACATGTGCCTTTTTCTGTGCCTTTTCTTTTTTGACACAGGCTCTCACCCTGTTGCCTAGACTAGAGTGCAGTGGTGCGAGCAGGGCTCACCGCAGCCTCAACCTTCTGGGCTCAGGCGATCCTCCCACCTCAGCCTGCCACATAGCTGGGACTACAGGCGCACAACATCAGGCCTGGCTAGTTTTTGTACTTTGTGGTAGAAGTGGGGTTTTGCCATGTTGCCCGGGCTGGTCTCAAACTCCTGAGCTCAAGCAGCTTGCCCGCCTTATCCTCCCAAAGTGCTGGCATTACAGGCGTGAGCCACCGCACCCAGCTCTGTGCCTGATTTTATAGATGAGCACATCAAAGCCTTCTGTTGGTAAGGGGTATGTCTAGGATCTCAGCCGGCTGGTGTGGCGGGGCTGTGGCAAGAGCCTGGTCTAGTTCTTGTTTGCTGTTGTGGACCGATACTGAGTTTGGCCCCATGAGCTCTGCCTTGTCCCCTGTTCCTTTTGCTGAAGGTTTCCACTCGAGATGAAAGACCTTTCAGGGCGGAAGGCTCACACAGGCTCCCAGAACCTCCTCAGAGTGCCTGCAGGGACCACCTGACCTGGAAGACAGTGGTCAGTCGAGACATTTGGAGTTTTCCCATCAGAGTATTTGGTATAGCAGAAGTGGCTCCCAAACTGTGCCAGGGCACTGCAGCAAACTCACAAGTGTCTCATTCTCAAATGCGGCAGACCCTCAAGACTGTTGAACTCCACGTGAAGCGCTAGTTCGCAACAGCTCACATTTCCAGCTTGAGATCTTTGCTGTGTTCCTTCTTAGGATTTTACATCTTTGCGAAGCTGGCTTTGCAGTGATTGTTTGGACCTAACTACTTTATATGTGGAACTGTTAGGCATTTTTTTTTTTGGGCCTGTGGATACCATGAAAAATTTGCTGAGATACCAGGGGCTCCATGGACGATGAACATTTTCTCTGTTCCAGAGGATCTGTCTCAATAAATAAATAAATAGAACACACGACAAGCCCAACATGCATTTTATTTATTTATTTGAGACAGAGTCTTGCTTTGTTGCCCAGGCTGGAGTGCAGTGGCACGATCTCAGCTCACTGCAATGTCCACCTCCCTGGTGGAAGCGATTCTCCTGCCTCAGCCTCCGGAGTAGCTGCGATTACAGGTGCGCGCCACTACACCCAGCTAATTTTTGTATTTTTAGTAGAGATGGGGTTTCATCACATTGGCCAGGCTGGTCTCAAACTCCTGACCTCAAGTGATGTGCCTGCCTCGGCCTCTGAAAGTGCTGGGATTACAGGCATGAGCCACTGTGTCCGGCCCCAACATGTGTTTTAAATCCTTGGACTTTGTGTTTTTCATTTCTGCACATTTTAGGTTGCACATGTCATAGTGCATTCACCGATTTCCCTTCATTCTCTTGAGTAGTTACTGTGCACTGGATTCTGTGCCCAGGAAGCATGTGCTGGGGAAGGGCTGGTGGAGCTGAGGTCTGGAGAATGAGTACAAAGCTTTGAGAGAAAGGGCATCTCAGACACCTGTCGGGCTCTGGGGCAGGACCACAGAGGTGCAAGCCAGAGAGTGCCTCTGGGTGGGACTGGAGAGATGGGTGGGTATTTGTGTGTGCATCAAGGGGAAAATGGTTACGTTTCTTAACCTGGGGGCTCACCTGTGGCTTCATACCCCAGGTACACTGCTTGGATCCTGGGATTCCTCCAAGCGTAACCTCCTTTTTGTGAGTCCTTCCTTTCCCACCTCATGCCAGACCCAGAGGTGCCTGAGATGCTGCTCTTCCCTCAAGGAGCTCACCCGGAGTGGGAGAGAGACCCATGTCCTAAGTAGAGGGTGGCGAACACAGCCTGCCGGGAGGCTGGGCCTATTTCTTGTTTCGCTCCTCAGACAAGCTGCTTACCCCTTGTATTTTCATCTGTAGCTCAGGGCCTTGGATAAAGTGATGGCTGGGTCCTTCCCACCACACATGTCTTCCGTCCGAAGTCATTTGATACTTCAGAGTCAAAGCTGCTGGGAACATTCTCAGTCTGTGGAGCCTCCAGGCTGAGCACTGGGAGTGCCCAGCATGCTGGTTGGGGTGGGGGGCACTCAGGGCTGAGGCCCATAGCTGTTACCTGTAGGGAGTCCTTCACAGCCTCAAGGAGCAGCTCCTGTTGCTTTCTTTGGTGTTGCGTGTTAGTTTCCTTAGAGGCACAAGAATGTGTGGTCCTGACTCTGGAACTCGGGGAAGGCCTGAAAGAAGCTGAGTGCAGGTGCTAGAGACAGGTAGCATGAAGGCGAGGGGGTTGAGTCAGCCTCCCAGACTGTGTCCTGATGGAGCTGCAGTGTGGTTTTCAGATGATAAAGGCATTCCGTAGTCCGTGTGCCAGGCACTGCCGATCCAGGTACCCAAAAATCGGAGGGTCCTTGCCTTCTGTTCACATGTTTATTCTACTGATGGACATAAATGCTTATTATATGCCAGTCTGTGAATGAAGCCAAGTTCCTGCCCTTGAAGGGCTGACCCTCTAGTCAGGGAAATAGACGGGGTTGGGGGGAATGTTTAATATCTTGTCAGGTTAGGGATAAGCTCTGTTGAGGAGTCAGAGGGTGGGGATTGTAGCCAAGGGGCGGTTGTAGATTCTGTCCTCAGGCAAAGTCTCTCTGTGATGGTGACATCTGAGCAGAAACTTGAATGAAATGAGGGAGTGAATTTTGCAAATAACTAGATGGCTGTGTATAAAGGCCCTGGAACAGGAGG
>JAPYYA010004279.1:0-11967 GCA_028533165.1 Leontopithecus rosalia | reverse complement strand
GCTCAAGCCTGTAATCCCAGCACTTTGGGAGGCCGAGGCGGGTGGATCATGAGGTCATGAGATCGAGACCATCCTGGTCAAAATGGTGAAACCCCGTCTCTACTAAAGATACAAAAAATTAGCTGGGCATGGTGGCGCGTGCCTGTAATCCCAGCTACTTGGGAGGCTGAGGCAGGAGAATTGCCTGAACCCAGGAGGCAGAGGTTGCGATGAGCCGAGATCGCGCCATTGCACTCCAGCCTGGGCAAGAAGAGCAAAACTCCGTCTCAAAAAAAAAAAAAAAAAAAAAAAAAAGAAAGTTCTTGCCTGATTGGCTTGCATGTGTTGCTAAGACTTGAAAAATCAAAAACAGAAACAAACAAAACAAGGGTGTAATGGAGGCTTTATTCTTCTCTATCATCTTTTTGTCAGTAAACCTTCATAATACATGTTTTAAGATGTAATTATAATAGCACTAAGTAGCTCTAAATTATATAATAATTGCATTTAGTTTTAATTATGATACTTTTTTATTTTAGTCTTCTTGCTTGACATTTGTTTGCAACATAATTGCATTGATGGGCAACTGAGTAGACCAGGTTCATCTCCTTATTTACCATCTAAATTATTAGACAAAGGTAACATTCTGAAACCTTCAGGTGGCCTGTACCCTTGGGAAGGGGACTATATGTCAGATTCCTTGGTTTAAAATATTATTCTTTTTGGAGTTTTCAGAATTTCAGAGAAAAGTTCCAGAAAGAGCGAGAAAACCTTGGAACATTGGGCACAGATTCTTTCATAGTGGAATTTCAAGGACGGAGGCAGATAATAACGAACATGTCTTAGGACCCAGAACAGTTGGCTAGAGTGACTCAAATCACACCTGAAAGGTAGGCACCACCTTTTTTCCTTCTTGGAGAGCCAAGAAGATAAAGCAGATAGAACACGGGCTGTGGCCTTCAGACAGAGGTGAGTTCAAAAGCTGTCAAATCCTTACTGTGTGATCTGCTGTAAACTGTTAGCTTTTCTCAAAGTTTTCTCATCTAGAATGTAGATGATGATAATATCTATGTTGTATTAGACTTCTCAGCCTGCCAAAACAAACTATCACAGCCTGAGTGGCTTAAACAACCTAAATTGTATTTTCTTACAGGTTTAGAGGCTGAGACACCCAAGATCAAGGTATTGGCAAATTTGGTTTCTAGTGAGGGCCTTTTTTTTTTTTTTTTTTTTGAGACAGAGTCTTGCTCTGTCACCCAGGCTGGAATGAGTGCAGTAGTGTGATCTTGGCTCACTGAAAACTCCGCCTTCCTCATTCAAGCAATTCTCTTGCCTCAGCCTCCTGAGTAACTGGGACAACAGGCTCGTGCCACCACGCCCAGCTAATGTTTTGTATTTTAGTAGGGACGGGCTTTCACCATGTTAGTCAGAATGGTCTTGATCTCCTGACCACCTTGATTTCCCAAAGCGCTGGGATTACAGGTGTGAGCCACCACGCCCGGCCAGGGCTCTCTTTGTGTGTGACATTTCCTCTGTGTGGAGGGGCAGGGAGAGGGAGAGGAAGCATGTTCTCAGTTATCTCTTCTTTTAAGGACATAGTCTCTCTGATCACAGACCCACCTTTTTGACCTCACTTAATTTTGATTACTTCCTTAGAGGCTCTATCTCCAAACATAGCCACACTAGGGTTAGTACTCCAACATATGAATATTGGGAGGATGGGTGGACATAAACATTCACTCCCTAACATATGTCAAAGAGCCTCAGTGAAGATTACGTAATATCATGGTGCTAAATTCCTGTTTTCTGGTAGTAGATTACAGGTAACAGAATTGATTTCTTTTGCCCCCTTAAGAGACAGGTCATGTTTCTTGAATTTTTTACTATAATTCCACTTGAAGAGTATACTATAGGAAACTTATATTTTGGCATTCTTTCTAAATGAGTTATTACTTGTAACACAGCATCTATCAAGGAATGGAAGAGTAGAAATTGCTTTCTCCACGTTATTAGTCCTAATATTTCTCATTTTTGTGTTGCCTTTTGTAAGCCACCAAACCATAGTACAATCATTTTGTTTCTCTCTTGAGGAGTTAATTCCTGAATTCTTAGGATCTTTGGCTGAAGGAGCTCAAATTGCCTTCACTTTTCTGTAAGGTGCTTTCAGAGAGTGTAGGAATTGGGGATCTTATGTAATTATATTCCCTTTAAAAAAAACACTAAATACATTTGACACAGCAATTCCACTTCTTGGAATTTGTTCTAAGGCAATAATTTAAGATTGCAAATGCAAGGATATTTTCTGAGCATTGCCTATGACAAGCAAAATCAACTGGAAATAACCCTTATATTCACAGCACAGGCTTGGTTAGTTAAATTCAGCGTATCTATTTAACGGAATGATAGGTCACTGCTGGAAACCATGCTGTTAAAGAATATCTGTTCACAAGGAGAAATATTTACGAGCTAGACTATAAGTCTAATGTCATTAATATTTTTACAAAGAAAAATAGGCATGGAGGAAACATTCAGGACACATGCCAAGATGCTGGCAGTGGTTACCTTGAGATTAAAATTAGCATTTTCCTGCTGCTTTTTTTTTTTCAATTTTCTTGTATTAACTATTAACTGTAAATATAGAATAACTTAATAAGTATTACTTTTTAAAAAGCTGAGATATCTGGCGACCCACAATACTATTGGTGGCACTCTGCCTTTGTCAACATCTGCTGGGGGAGAACAGAGCACTGATAAATGCTCCCGAGAAGGTTAATTTAGGAAAAATGGGTGATACTCCAACTCAATGACTCTTTGAAAGCCCTAATGGTCAAAATTTAAGAGGATAAATTTTATATTATTATAAAATATGTCTATATAAATAATAGAAAACTGGAAGGAATCAGACCATAAGTCAGCAGTGGCATTCATAGTAATTTTTCTATTTATATCTTTTAATTAAAGAAAAATTTAATTTCATAATGGAAATGATTTAATGTCAAAACATTTTTTCCCACTGACTCAGTAAATGAAGAGAGTGAACTCTCGGGAAAAAATAAATTTAAAGGCCTTGAGAACAAGGAAAGTGCAATATTCTTCTTAGTTTCCCCCTCAGCATTCAGTATGGGCCCAAGTGCATGTTGGTGACCTGATCAGATACTGACTGGGTATGTCAAGATGGATTTATCTGTGCTACTCATGTTTCTTTACAGTGTGAACAGTTTTGAAATCAGTGGCATATTGAGCTCTAACATAAATAAAATAAAAATTGGTGGGAGACGATTACTTTCAGAATGGAGAACACATTTTTGCTTCTTTAGGAAAACAGCCAACACTAAGGAGATATATCCTTGTTTGAGAATCAAGGAGCTTTCTAACCACAAAGCTAACCATCGTTGCTCATTTTGTTCCATGAGCAGACTCTGCTCGGATCACCCTCAGCATTGGTTTCTCATCCAGTCATACAGGGGACATAGATTTGTTGTTTATTTAGGGATGTTTGGTTATTGGCAAAAGCTTCCAAAGATCTTGTTCCCATCGTTTAGCCACTTGATGGGCCAAATCCAGAGCCAAGGGTTGGGTCTTCCCTAAAACATGCTGACCTGGGACCACAAGGCCCTGGCTCAGCCTCCAAGGCTGCTCTTCTTACAGGGAGATCAAAACTGAAATGTTATGAAATCCATCAAAACAAATCGACTCTAGGACTCGGAGAATTGTGAAAGCATAGTCCTCAGTGAGGGAGCAATAATGATGAAGTTACATATTTACATAGCATCTAATACATTGCAAAGCCTCTTACTTGCACATTCGAAATTCTCTTGACCTAGTAATAAGAGAAGCGGACAATGTCTCATTAGCCCACGTTAAGAAAAGAAGAAACACTCAAGCCTGTAATCCCAGCACTTTGGGAGGCTGAGGCAGGTGGATCACGAGGTCAACAGATCGAGACCATCCTGGTCAACGTAGTGAAACCCCGTCTCTACTAAAGATACAAAAAATTAGCTGGGCCCGGTGGTGCGTGCCTGAAATCCCAGCTACTCGGGAGGCTGAGGCAGGAGAATTGCCTGAACCCAGGAGGCAGAGGTTGCGGTGAGCCGAGATCGTGCCATTGCACTCCAGCCTGGGTAACAAGAGCGAAACTCCGTCTCAAAAAAAAAAAAAAAAAGAAAAGAAAAGAAGAAACAAAAACACCAATGTTTTACCCAATGTCAGCTGGTGTGTCAGTGGAAGAGGTGGGATATGGCTCCCAGAGTCCCTAATTGTTTTAAAAGCCAACGTTATTAAGATGTAAGTTACATATAAGAAAACTTGCCAATTTTAAATGTACAATTCCATGAGTTGTGACAAACTTTTACAATATTTAACCACCAACACAATCGAGATATGGAACATTTCCATCACCCCCAAAGTTTCCTCTTGTCTTTGTAGTCAAATCTCCTTCCACTCTCAACCTCCAGCTATTGTTACAGCTTCACCTTTTCTTGTATTTTTATGTTAGCAAAACCATGAGCATATGATCTTGTGTCTGGCCTCTTAGTAGAACACTTTCTGAGATATATCCATGTTGTTACCTATATTTGTAGTTCAATTCTTTTTATTTCTGTGTAGTAGTCCATAGTGACAGTATTCTATTGTGTATTTTATTCTAGTAGGATTTTATAGGAATCTATGAATGTATTACAACTTATTCATCTATTTGCCTATTAATCCACATTTACTTTGGGTCTACTAAAATGCTGGTGGGCACTTGCCTCCCCCATCTCTATCTAAGCTCTATGAGGGCAGTGACAGTGTGTGTCTGGGCCATGACTATTTCCCCAGTGCCTAATTCAATGTTTTGCACAGAGGAGGCGTTTAGTAAAAATTTCATGAATGAATGCATAAATGAGTGAACACATGTACCCATACATTGGTCTAGCTAATCAACTGAGAATGGAGACTGGCCTATGAAAAGAAATACATTATTAACAAATTTCTCTATTTTGACATTTTTCAGTTCTGGGCATTAGACTAAGCTCAGTCTTTCATAAATTGAGAGAAACAATTCTTATGTGATTATTAATGAGGATTAAATGAGATAACTTATGCAAAACACTTTACACAGGGCCTGCCATATAACAAACACCTAATAACTCCTCTGGGTATTATAATAATTGCTATTACTTCAGTAAGAAGCAATACTATTCAAGCTTTGGAACTTAGAAAGGGGTTGGCAAGCTCCTCTTCCTAGAAATTAAACTGAAAAACCAAGGTGTAGCTATTAATAGCTTTCTTCTTTTCCTGGCATGTAAAGAAATGTATCGCATCTACTCACAGGTCGTTGGTGACTGACACTTGCTGGCATGTGTGTGCAAAGCTGTCCTCATTCGTGTAATATGTGACATTGTTTTAAAAATGGCTACCATTGCAGTCTTCTCACTCCCACCGTTGGCAATTAGAAGGTAAACTTATATTTTAAGATATGATTCAGAATGAGTATAATCTCACCTGCTACCAATTCAGGATGCTTCCTCTTCCAGTCTACCAACTTTGACCAATTACTCTGAGAATTTCCAAAAATGCCTTATCACCTTCCCCTTGTTACTTCAACTGAGATTCCTGTTAAAGTGGCAGATATTGTTATTGGCCCTAAACAGAACTGTTGTCCACTTGCATAAAAGTATCCGCTGTACCAAAAACAATTTTACCATTTTCAAAGAGAAATAGGATAACAAATGCTATTTATTTTCTGAAATGGCTAAACCTCCTGCTGTCTGGATCAAGTTTCAGGTGTAACTTATTATCATCTTATTTCTATTAAAAGACCTCAAAGCTGAATGACTTATAGGACAAACAAAAACAATCCCGAAACCAAGCCCCACCCATTCTTTCTCCAATACCATGCTTTCTGAAGAATTTTTTCTGTTTGTGCCTGCGTTACACCCAGACTGCTGCTATGGCACTGTTTCCTTTGACTAACATTGTCTCCCTTCTTAAAATACGTTAGGATCCAAGAATCCTCAGATGACCAGGAAGGTCTTCATAGCTAACAATCAAGTGTCCCTTTTCCTATTTAACCTTGTTTCCTTGTACCCTTATTTCAGAAGCAGTAGAAAACACTTCTTCATAGGAATCATGTTTCCTTTCAGAGAAAAGCCCAACTCAATTGTGTTTTACTCCCTTTTTTAATCCCTTTTACTCTGCAGTTCCCACGTGTTAAGTTTTTTCTCCCAGACTCACAGTCCGACTAGGCCACGTGAGCAGTGATAATCCCTGTAATTCGCAGAGGCTGGAGACTTTTCCTGAAATCAGGGGACAACCTTACAGATCACAGCTGAGTTGACTTCAGTTTATGAGGGTTCGATAAGTAGAAAGAGAGTTGGGAAAACATGAAGTATGCTGCTCATCTGATTCTTCCTTACATCATTAGAGAAAGATAACAATGTGCTCTTTGGGTTTTATAAAAGTGAAAATACTGAAACCAAATCCATTGAATGCCCACCTGACCCTGAAGAGTAGCTTATTAGGGACCTTAGTGCCCAGCTGAGTAAGAAGTCCCCCTTGCCTACCCAATTATTGGTATTGGTGTTTGTACACACTTCAAAACACAGTTGCCTGACAAGGTTGCCCGGTCTCACATTTTCCATATAGAAATAACCCCCAAACTTGTTAAAAATGCAGGTCCTCAAACCACACCCCAGAGGGGTTGTTTACTGGAGGCCTCCTGAAGTAGATTTCTGTGTTGATGATCTCTCTAATTCTTAACGTCTGATAAGTTCCTTCCCTAGTTCCTTCCCCACTAGGAAACTGGAGATTCTATGACCTTTTGATTTTCTTATAAAAAGGGAATCAGAGGAAAACCAATAACCACAATGAGAGTGGAAGCTCTGACTGATGCAAATTCCACGGTGTCCTGTTCATCAAAGTATATTCCACAGACCACCTGCATCGGAGTCACAAGGGTCTTTATTAAAAATACAGATCCCTGGAACTCATCATTTGACATGAGTCAAAGTTTTCAAATTCCAGGCCAAGGAATTTATACTTCAACAAGCCATCCAAAGGATTTTGAAGGAATCTATAACTTGGAAACTGTTTCCCTGAGGGTTAAGTCATCTTAGTAAACTGTTGGAGATGGAACCCTGTGAATCCAGGGGACTGCATGCTACAGCGTGATGGTGGAGGCCTCACTCCTGGGCTGTCAAGGGCCAGTCATAGGTGGAAAGAACTGTCTCTCGGGTGGAATTTAGGAGCATTGCCCAGGATCTGCATGACCTTGAGAAGGTTTCTTAATTTTTCTTCATCTCAGTTTCTTAACAAGTAAAATGGAGATAATAATAATGCCTTCTTCATAGAATTGTTGTGAGATTGAATGGGTAATTACCCTTAGATCCCTGGAATACTGCCTGGCCCACTGTAAGTACTATGCACATGTTGGTTGCTGTTACTGTGCCTGATATGATTGTTATTACCATCTCAATTTCCACTATCTAGAAGGTCATACTCTAAAACCTAGGGGTCAGCAAACTATGATTCTTTGATTTGTTTTTGTGAATAAAGTTTTATTGGAACACAGCCATGCTCACACCTTTTCATTATTGTCCATGGCTACTTTGTGCTGCATACAGCAGGAGAGTTACATGGCTACAACAGGGCTCATATGGCCCACAATGGTTGACATATATTCTCTTTGACCTTTACAGACAAAGCTTGCCAATGCTTGCTCTATACACCTTTGGGCCCTTGTTAATATGTTGATTACCCTGGGAGGACAGCAAGGACTGTTGTGTTACAGGTTGGCTGACAGCTGGTTGAAGGCAGAATTCTGTGAGTAAAGGAGAAGGGATCAACATGTTGCAGTAGAGTAGAAAGAGGGCAGAGAACATCTTTGAGAAGGGGTTGGGGTAAGAGGACTTTGCAAGCCTCCTAGCCCAACTCCTGGTCTGTACTTTTATGAAGCTGGAGAGTGTATGGAAATAACTGGGGGAGGGTTTTTCCATTGACAGCTTTCATTCTGCCAAGCTTCAGACCAGTTTCTCAACTGTTCAGTTTATGAAATGCCCTTCCAGAGATCAAAGAGATCAAAGCAAGTCACCCCATCCAGTACCTTCAGAGAAAATTCTATTTACTGTTTTTCACTTAAAATGATAACTAATTACCTACTATGTTTCCAAACACTGGGGGAGATACAGGAAATAAAGCACAGACCTTGACCACAGCGTGCACAATCTATGTTTTTAAACTGAAAAGGCATATCCCTTCAAATGAAGGACTTAAGGCTCCAGCCTCACTCATTTGATACCCGGACACAGTGAAGAAGACACTGGGATTGCAAATAACTGGTAGCTAATTAACACCTGCCATCAAGATTATGACAAGAAAATAGTCGGTGGCAAGTTGTGCCTGCTGAAGACCTATGCTCTCATGTGGAGAATTCGCTGAGCAAGGAGTGGGCTGAGCTGTGTTTTTATTGCCCATCTTTTGCTAGGAGACAGTGTGCTTGAGTAGAAAGAGCAGCTTACTGAGTGCTTCCTTTGTTTCTAGTACCTGCGGTTTACATATGTTATCTCACTGAATCTGTACATTGGCCCCATAAAATAGGAACCACTATCGATTCTACACACAGAAAGAGATGCTGGTCAGGCACAGTGGCCCACGCCTGTAATCCCAGAACTTGGGAGGCCAATGCAGGTGAATTACGAGGTTAGGAGTTAGAGACCAGCCTGGCCAATGGTGAAACGCTGTCTCTACTAAAAATAGAGGAATCCTAGCTTCTCAGGAGGCTGAGGCAGGAGAATCACTTGAACCTGGAAAGTGTTTCTTGAACCTTGGAAGCAGAAGTTGCAGTGAGCTGAGATGGGCCACTGCACTCCAGCCTGGGCAACAGTGCCAGACTCTGTCAAAACAGAAAGAAGGAAAGAAAGAAAGAAAGAAAGAAAATAAAGAAAGAAGGAAGAAAGGAAGGAAAGAGAGAGAGAAAGATAAAGAGAAAGAGAGAGAGAGAAAGAAAGCAAGCAGATGCTAAAATAGCCACAGCTAGTCAATGGATTCCTGGCTATCTGACTCCAAAGCCATTGTTGTAGTATATCATTCAGATAAGTTTAAGAAAGAAGGGAAAGATAAAAACACATCTGGCTGGAAGCAAGAGAATGTGGAGAGAATTAAACAGCCTCACTATTGCCTGTTTGAAATCCTAATACCTGAGATTTAGTAGATAGGTGTACCAGAGCAACAGTACTACCTTTATCTTTAGAAAATAAAAGAACAAACTCCTAATTTCTGGCTTCCAAAATTAACAAATATTCTCTTTTACCATAATTGCTTCAGAGGGGAAAAATTAAACACATTTAAGAAATAAAAGTCTATGTTTTCCACCCTGATACTTAAAGCCAATTATTCTTATGATGTTGCCCAATTTTTAAATTTGATTATAGCCCAATCTTTAAATGGTATAGATTGTAGTTGCTGACTTAAGTCATTGTAGCTGTTGAGCAAATTTGCTTTTTATTTGTTTCGTTAAAAAAAATAATATTAGTGGCTTGTAACGGTTAGAGATGGTGGGAGGTGGCCTTTTATCACCTCACCATCAGTGGCTTAGGTAAAACAAAAATCAGTCATAGACCTCTTCTGCCTATCAGAAGCAGGCTGCCAGTTGACATGCCTCCTATTTAACAGCTCAGGAAGCTCTATTGTTCTCAAAGTCTCTCATGACAAGAAATGCTTTTTTGACAGCAGGACTAGCCCACCTGCCCAGTAGTAGGTCTGAGGTACAGAGGTGCAGACTCTAGACCTTAAAGAATGCTCTAATACCAAAGATTCTTACACCTGGTGCAGGCAAAATTAGGTGGGTTTGTGCATATATGCAGTATCATGCTGGGGCAGATGAAGCCCACTGTGTACATCTCTTCCCAACGCTACATACAGTAATATGGTGTTAGTAGCTTGAAATTGACCATGGAAATCAACAAACACTACAAATAAAAGCTTGGTTTTGTTCGCTTGACTGTTTATTTATTTATTTATTTATTGAGAGCTGATTGTTAAACATTTACCTCTGCATGACTGAATATATTCCATAATTTATTTTTTCTTTTAGTATAAACACATCTTCCCCATTCTTTACTATAACACAACAAACTTCAATGAACATTTATGTGGAATTTTTTGCACTTATGTGTGAGTTCCTTTAGCATATAGACCTAGAAGCGAAGTTTCTATCCTAGGAACTATACACATTTCAACTTTATTAGATAGCATCATATTGGTGTCCTACTAGATTTCCTATTTTCTTACCTTCTTGTTGACACTTGATGTTGTCAGTTGTCTTAATTTATGCCAATATTAGCTTGAGGTCATATTTTACTGCTATTTGAATTTTTCTGATTACTTATGAGGTTGAAAATCATTTTATATGTTTATTAGCCATCTGGGATTTTTTAAAAAATTTGTTATGCATGTTTTTTGTTCATTTTCTCGTTAGATAATATTTTTTCTTCTTATTGATTTATAGAAATTTTTTTACATGTCTTAAATACTTATCCTTATTCAATTATTTGCAGTATACATATCATCTGTCATCTGTGCCTTGTCTTTTAATCATATTATGTTTTTGTCATAAAGAAGTTTAAATTTTCATATAGTCAAATGTATTATTCTTTTCCTCTATAATTTATATATTTTTTTCATGTTTAAGTAATCTTTCTTGACCTTAAGGTTAAAAATATGTTCCTATATTTTCTTTGTCCAAGTTTATATATTTATATTCATATTTTTAATCTATCTAGAATTTATTTTTGTGAATGGTGTCAGGTGAACATTTAATGTCTTTCCTCATACAGAAATGCAGTTATTCCAACATTATTATGAAAGAGACCAGAGTTTTCCTCTTGACTTTTTGGTTTCTCTCATACACGAAAGCCCCGTATATGCTTGCATCTATTTGGATACTACCCCTACTCCAGTCTATAGATTCATTTTATCTTTATTTTTGGAACTATTACACTCTAATTACTGTAACTTTACAAATGTTCTTGATATTCTTTTAGGGCAATTCTTTTCTCTTTATTCATCCTTTTCAGAATTTTCTTATCTGTTCTTCAAGGTGTACTCTTTCATGTGAATTGAACATTTGTCAGCTTGGCATTTCCAGTGAAAAGCCTGTTAGATTTTTTACTGGAATGACAATAAATTTATAGATTTATATTGAAATAATCTACAAATATTTCATATATATGTGTATATATGTGTATATATATATATACACACACACACACACACACACATATATATATATATATATATATATAGAGAGAGAGAGAGAGAGAGAGAGAGAGAGAGAGAGAAAGAGAGAGTCAGGTGTTTTTTATGTCCTTCAATAATTGCTTTATAACATTTCCATAAAATTTGAATTTATACCCTTTATTTCTTTCTCCTGCATGATTGCCCTGGCTAGAACTTCAAATACTAAATTTAATATGAGTACACCAATAACAGACAGAGAGCCAAGTCAAAAGTGAACTCCCATTCATAATAGCTACAAAGAGAATAAAATGCCTAGGAATACAACTAATAAAGGATGTAAAGGACCTCTTCAAGGAGAACTACTAATCACTGCTCAATAAAATAAGAGAGGACATAAACAGACGGAAAAACATTCCATGCTCATGATTGTGAAGAATCAACATCGTGAAAATGGCCCTACTGCCCAAAGTAATTTATACATTTAATGCTATCCCCATCAAGCCAGCAATGACCTTCTTCACAGAAATGGAAAAAACCACTTCAAACCTCATATGGAACCAAAAGAGAGTCCACAGTTCTGTGAAGAAAGTCAATGGTAGCTTGATGGGGATAGCATTGATTCTGTAAATTACTTTGGGCAATATAGCCATTTTCACGATATTGATTCTTCCTAACCATGAACATGGAATGTTTCTCCATCTGTTAGTGTCCTCTCTTATTTCATTGAGCAGTGGTTTGTAGTTTTCCTTGAAGAGGTCCCTTACATTCCTT
>JAPYYA010004278.1:0-11967 GCA_028533165.1 Leontopithecus rosalia | reverse complement strand
GCTGTGAATTTAAATTCCAAACAAGACTTGGCAGGGGATCCCAGCCCCCACTCCATCTCAGAACTGCCTTCCTTGGGTATCTGGAGAGAAAGAAGGGGCTCAGCTAAGGGCCTCAGGATTCCGTTTTCAAAAATGTGTCATTGTTGCCATAGATCAGGTTTTTGAAACTGGGTTTCACAGGGCCTAGATTTTAGACCCAGAGGCCTTTTAAGAAACTGTGCCAGCTGCCTGTGCCCGCTTTGGCCTGGCACCCTCACCACAAGCTGGGAAGTCCCCACAAGAATCCAAGTCGCCTCCTGGTGCTTGCTCTTGCACCAGGAACTCTGGTGTGAACTCTGCCATCTCTCTCTCTGCTCTCAGGGACAGTGTGCCACTCAGAGCCATTGGCTTATCTTCAGCTTCCAGAGCTGAGGTTCCAGGGGCACAATAGGCTTCTGTGCCCCCTTGTCCTCACCACCCCCCCAAATCCCAGCTGCATTCAGGCTGTTTTGCTATTGAGGTGGGAGCAGCCTGGGGGTGGTGCAGGAGGGGGTGGGCTCTTGGCACAGGAGCTGGCGTAGACAGGCCGTGGTCAGTGGTCAGCATGCAAGTCACATCCGCAGGCAGTGCCACCGGGCCTGCCAGGCCTCGCACAGAATGGCGATGCTCCTGGGCCCCCTGGGTCCCTCTGCAGAGTCCCCTCCAGCCCACACACAACTTGCTTCCTCTCTGACCAGCCCCTTGGTGGCATTGAGGTGGGGGTTGTTTTTTCTTGCCTTCTCAGCCTGTTGCTATTTTGGAGCCATATTAGGTCACCAGCTAAGCCCTGGGTGCAGGAAAGTCCTGTCCCCAGGAACACAGCTGAGGCTTTGAGAGGGTTTAGAAGTCAAAGTGGGTGGGGGGTGAGGATGGGTGAGCTTGAAGCCAAGAGAGCCTTCTGGAAGTCAGCAGGCACAGCCCTCCATCACCTCCAAGGAAGCCACTGGCCTTTGAGCATCAGAGAAGCCCCTCTTGCCTCCCCCAGCCCTCTCTTGTTTGAACAGGTCTCAGATACTATAGATATACCATCCTGGGCATAGCAGAGACTAAATGTAACAGATGGGTAAGCTAAGGCCCAGAGAGAGACGGGTTCCCTGAAGTCAGGTCATGAAAGACTTTGCCCTACCACTGCACGAGACAGTATAACCTTTTCCTGCTCCGTCCACACTGTGTCCCTTCATGGGGAAACTGAGGTACACAGCAGTGAACAGAAAGCAGATCTCACTGAGCTCCAGTTGGGATCCTGGATGCCAGAAATTTTCAAAAAGCAGCACAACATCCTATTCCCATAGGGTACTCTCGATGGCCCCAAACTCCCAGGTCCTGTCAGGGGAGACCACAGATGGGGAACAAGGCCACCATGGTGGGGGGAGCAGAGGGAGGCTGGAAGAGGCTGATTAGGGGTCCACACTTGACCTGTGGGTCATCTTCGCCCTTCTTCCAGGGTGAGAAGCTCCCTTGGGGCTCCCGCAAGTGCCCCCATCAAATCACCCACCATTCACACCCTATATCACCTTGTCTGTTTACTCATCTGTAGTCCCCACTAGCTTGTGGCTATGAGTCCCCAGGGCCTGGCCTGAGTACAACAAATGTTCGGTAAGAGAACAAACAACTGAAAAGACACATGCACTGAAGAAACACCCCAGAAATAGTCCTCCAAAGTCACTGGTCACCTGAAGCCAGTTCGCTGAAGAGGCAGAAAAGTCTCTTACAAGAAAGAAAGAAAGATCTCCAGCCAAGTACAATTCCTCACGTGGAGAGAATGCTTCACAGTTTACAAAGAGCTTTGGCATACAAATGCTTTTGCCTGGCACCAAAGGGTGCCCTTCCAGACTCATCTTCCTCCTCTGTGCCCAGCCCCCTCCCATGCCTGTTCTACCCACACAGGTCAACAGGTCAGCCTGGGTAGTGTTGGCCTTAGGCCAGCATTTCATATGTCCATGTCTGCCCCAGTAAATAATGTCAGAGTTGAACTCAACGGTGACCGTCTGCCTCCCTCGTTCATCTCCAGCACACCCGTGCATAAATAGGCTTTCTTCCCCAACCCATTCCAGACCCTGACTCTCCTCAAACTCAGGTGCGCCCAGGTCTGGAGAGAAAGTGACCCCCATGTGTGTCCTCCCCATAACACACCTTTTGCATCTTTGCAGAGGAAACCCCCACAAGGGGTAGAAGTGAAGGCCACAGATGAGTGTCTGAAATTCCCAAATGAGGCAGGAGTAAATGGAGGGAGGGGAGGAGTCCAGCCCACGGAGAGGAGTGGCATCTGGGCAGGCCCTGGAGACTCCTCAAAAGGGGCTGGGAGGTGGTGGCGATCTGTGTATTTATCTTGCTGGCAAAGAGGCGCTGCCCAGTCGACTTTGTAACTGAATCTACCAAACAGGCAGACTTTGCAACACAGACTGCCCAGGTTTCTGCAGAAGGCGCTGGGCAGCTGGAACCTCTCCCCGTTTCTAGCCCCCCTCTCCAGAGCTCAAGAGGATTTCCCTTTCATTTCCTTCCAGGCTGGGAGGGCTGGGGACAGCCCAGTCTGTGGGGTCAAGCCCTCAGAAACCACTTCCTATGTGGCTGAGGGAGGGCCAGCAGCTGGAGGACATAACTGGGGTCCCCATGTGAGAAACAGCAGGAGAAGCCCTCTGGGCAGTCACTGCTCTCCAGGGTGCCCTCGGGTCGGGAACGACAGAGGTCGGAGGAAAGATTTTAGGCCCTTCCAGAGAAGCTCCGAGCAGAATCTGCACTCTCGGTCCCAGCCCGCCGTGTCCAGAACGAGGACAGGGTTGGACGTGAGGACACTTGGAAGGGGCTCCCCGCTCAGGCCGCATCCCAGCTGTCTGGAGAGAATCCGGAGACAAACTCTCCTCAACTCCCTCCCCCAACCCCTTGGAGCAGGGCTGCCCCGGCTGGGAGAGGGGGCGGGAGAGCCCCGCCCCGGCCTGCGCTGCTCCAGCCCGGGATCAGCCGGGAGGTGACGCGCTCCCGGCACCCCGGGGACTTCGGGCAGCGAGTTTGGCAGAGTTGAGCGAAGCCAAGCCAAGCCGGGCCGGGCAATGCGGAGCCGGGCCGTGCCAAGCCAGGAAGAGCGGGTAAGACAGGGAACGGCCAGCCGCGGGGGGCAGTAGGCAGGGGCGCGCGGGTGCACCCACCTCTCCGCGCTGCAGCTGGAAGAAGCTGTTGAGATAGCTGGAGTGCAGGGGCGAGCCCAGCTGCTCTGGGCGGCCCTTGCCGAAGGCCAGCTCTGGGGGCGCGGCGCCGGTGGTCGGCTCGGGCCGGAAGGCATCGAAGGCGCTAGCCTGGTGCGTGTCCTGCAGCGACAGGTAGACCCAGTTGAGCAGCTGGGCGGGCTGGTACACCGAGGCGGCGCTCGTGTCGATGGCCGACAGCAGGCTCATTTTGCGGCGGCGGTGCCGGCCCCTCCCCGGCCGCCCGCTCGCGCCCCCCCTCCGCAGCGGAGGGGCGGGCACCGGGGAGCCTGCGCCCACTGCCCGCCTCCCGAGCCCGGACGGTGATCGCCCCGCGCCCTGCGCCCCGAGCGCTGCCCCCAGCCGCTGCCACCGCCGCCGCCTCCCCCCGACTGCAGCCCGGGCGCGCGCGGGCGGTGGAAGGAGGCAGCGAAAGTTGGGCAGGAAACTTTTGGCCCCGCCCCCTCCGCCCCGCCCAACGTGTCCCGCCCCGCCCGGCGATCCGCTATCTGCCTCGCTGCTGACCCCTCCGGCGGCGTCTCCGGGGGGGTGGGGTCGGAGATGCCCCGCCCACCCCCTGCCCCGCCTGGCACCGTCCTCGCCTCGTATTGGCTGTCTCGTTGAATAAAAACCGTCAGGGGCGGGGCGAGAGGGGGGAATGAGGCTCATCTACATATGGGCCGCCCATGCGAGACCCCGCCCAAGCCCCGCCTAGCCCCGGCCGGGCCAACCCAGCTCCCTGAGCTGCAGCGAGCTCAGGGCGGCCCCGGCCTAATCAATCTCGTCTCCCTCTGCTGTCAGCTCTCTTTTGGCTCGTTTTGTCCAAATCCTCCGCAATTATTTAATTTTCACTCACTTTTCCTTTCCTGTTTTCCGTCCTTTCTAACACTCCTTCTTTCTCTCTCTCTTAGACTAGTGTCTCTTGTGTCCGTCGTGGTTCTGTGCGGCGCGCTCCGTGTGTGTGTGTGTATGTGTGTGTGTGTGTGTGTCCCCTTCTCTCTCTCTTTCTCTCACTCTTTCTCTCTCTTGTCTCCTCTCTTCTATTTCCGCCTGGTCTGATGTTTCTCTCCGTCTCTCCCGCTCCTCTCTCGGACGCGCGGACACAGACACACACTTCTAACCCCCTCCTCTCGCTATCACCGTCAGACCCTCCCCTCCTACTTAATTCCTTCCATCTGCAGAATCACTCTGCGGGCCGGCTGCACCAAGGGGGGCCCGGGTTCCTGCCCCAGGAAAGGCTCCCCGCCCCCTCCCCCTCTCCCTTCTCCTGTTTCTGCTCTGGGCCCGCCTGGCTTCTCGCCCCTCTTCTCGCCCGGCTCCAGCCCCAGCCCGCCCCGGTGCCTTGGCGAGTCGCCAGGATCCCAGCCTGGGCCGGGGAAGCTCAGGAAAGCGGCTGTCACCCATCTCCCTGGGACAACTCAGCTAGTCCAAGACTTCTTGGAGGGACCCCCGCCTCCGCCTCCGCCGGACGCCCCAAGAAGCTCTGCGGCCTTCACCATCTCCTTCTCGGGATGCTTCGCTGCGCAGCGCCTGGGACCTGGCCCAGAGGAGCTCACCGCCTGGCTGGGACTGAGTCACTTCTCCCACCTTCAGTCTGGCTCTGGAGCCATTCCGCCCAGCGTTGAGTGTCAGCTCGGCCACCGTCCAGCGGAGTGATCTGTGCGTGATGCCTACCTCTGCGAGCAAGCCTGCTTTCTCCTCTGTAAAATGGGAGCAGTCACCCTCCCACCGCCGGGGACGTTTGTGTGCTTCCCAGCTTGTGCTTGGTAAACGGAAGACACTCCATAAAGGACAGCTCTTCCTGCCACCCACTCACCGAGTTACTCCGGTCACCTGCAGTGCCCCTATGCACATCTGTGGACACTCGCACCAGAAAGGCCTCAGTGATGACCAAATGCTGCCCTTTCTCACCAACCTCAAGAGCCCCTTGGATCTCCCATCTCCATCTTATCTATCAATTTGCAGTTATTAATACAAAGGACAGCACATGTATTAATCACATCTTAATATTTTCATTCATCAAGAACACATCTATACCAGTAGCCTTTATATTTTTAAACAGTATTAAATCTATTTGTTTGAAGAGTATGTATATAGTTGTGGCAAATACATGTGGTAACCATTTTATTCTTAGAAATATTTGGGGCTGGGCATGGTGGCTCACCTGTAATCCCAGCACTTTGGGAGGCCAAAGCGGACAGATTGCTTGAGCCCAGGAGTCATCAGTACTTCCAAAGACACCCATAGACAGTAGCAAAGTTCCAGAGATAATACCAACTGGAGCCCAGATTGCTTGAGCTCCAGACCAGCCTTGAGAACATGGCAAAACCTCATCTCTACAAAAAATACAAAAATTATTTTTTGGGTGTGGTGGCGCATGCCTGTAGTCCCAGTTACTCAGGAGGCAGAGATGGGAGGATCACTTGAGCCCGGGAGCCCATGATCTCAGGCTGTAGTGAGCTGAGATCATGCCACTCCAGCCTGGGCAACAGAGTGAAACTGTCCTCCTGAAAAGAAATAGTTGGTATTATCTCTGTAACTCTACTACTGTCTTTGGGTGTCTTTGGAAGCACTGATGAAGACCTTCCCTAGAGTTTATAGAGAAAACTGCTGTTCAAGGAGGGGACATAACTAGGAATCCGACACCTGCTTAGAGAAACCTCTGGTCCTTTCCTGTGTCCTTCAGAGTGCTTTGATCCCAAAGGGTGTTTATCATACCCGGTGACCACAGTGATGGCCTCTGCCTCTTTCTCCCAGACATAGTTTCTACCCAGAGACTGGAGCATAGATAGTGGATAATCAGGAAATCGTTGCTGGGTTGATGATTGGATGAATGGGTGGAGAGATGGATGGATGGATGGATGGATGGATGGAGAGATGGATGGATGGATGGATGGATGGATGGATGGAGAGATGGATGGAGAGATGGATGGATGGATGGATGGATGGATGGATGGAGAGATGGATGGAGAGATGGATGGATGGTTGGATGCATGGATGGATGGATGCTCAGATTTTGCTCCTCTTTGAAGCCTGAATGCTTTCTTTGGTTTTGCACTTTTCTCTCTCTCCTTGCCCAGTGGATACCTGTTCAACATGTGGGCTCTGTACCTAGTAGGTGATTAATAAATATGAGCACCCTATGAGCAGTTTGCCTGGATGGCAATTGATTGACCTAAGGTCAGCCCTCAGCCAGCTGCTGGGGGTGCAGGCTCCAGGATCCCCTGGGATAACATGTACTGTGGGAGAGGGTAATAGGTGTGAGTGGCCAGATGGATATCAGAGGCCCAGGTACCAGGCCAGAAGACCAGGCCATGGCCAAACTCTGCACCTTGTCACCCTAATGTGCGCACACTAAGGAGCCCTGCATTTAAAATGTGAGCGTTTCCAAGCCCTGACTTTACAGAGGAAGAGGTACCATGGCCCAGAGAAGGTAAGAACCACCCCAAGGTCACTCAGTAAACCTGAGAGCTCAGTCACCTTCTCCTAACCCACTGCTACCTCCTAGTTCTCTCTTCATTGATCCCAATGTAGCAGAATCCAGGTGTGGCAGCTCTGGACCCATGTACTGTCCTCAGACCAGAAAGAAGGAGGGAGTGCCCAGGTGAGGCCCATATCTGTGTCCCCTTCTTTATCTGGTGCTTCCAGCCACCCCAGTCTTTAGAATGGGTCAGTGGAGTGAATCCGGGATTTGGAGGAAAGAAACCTGGCCCAGTGACCTTGGCTAGGCCTGCCCTCTCTATAAACCTCAATTTTTCCAGGTATCAAGGGGGAATGTTGATCCCATCCTTACTAACTTCTACAGTGACTGACAGGATCCAGGGAGGATGCAAACAGGAAGGAGCTTTGGTGTTCGTCAAGTGAGGAGGCAGTCACGCGGGAGTGGAGGGTGACATGGATTATTTCAATAGCAGTCATATTCGGTTTATCTGGAGAAATGCGGGCAGGAGGGAACAAGTAGGAAAAAGTCTGCTCCTAAAGTTACTCAGGTAACGGGTCTAATAAGATTTGGTGGAGCTTCAAATCGAGAGCTCTGAGCTCAGAGAAGCTGGAGAAACCTGGGCAGGAAGACAAAGCAGTTGATCTTTATGAGGGAGTCAGCCTTCAAATTGGGCCCAGGAGGCAAGAAGAGATGAGCAGGGGATGAAGATGGAGCGTCACAATCCTGTGCATATCGATGCTTCTTATTTCTTTAAAAAACACCCCAAATCCTCTTCAACTCTCCCACACTCCATGTCAGGAATAAACAGCAAAGCACACACTGGCAAAGCTAAGATTTGCCTCTCCTCTAGGCCAGGGCTGGGTGTTGGGTTCCTTTGGACTGTGTGTTGACACAGAAGGTGTCAGTTTACCGCAGAGATGGCAAAATGGCAAACACTCCCCTTACAGGCACCACCACCCCATCCCCCACCCACAGACCTTGCTGAGTGCAGATCCCCTTCCCAGGCAAGATTTCAGGTTCCTGCTCAATACAGCACCCCATGTCACCACTAATGAGATGCTGGAATTGGCCCTGAAGATGCCAATTACTTGCCATGCTGACTTTATATCCACCCTCCAGGCCACTCTCTAATCCATATGGTGACTGTGTAGAATTATTAGGTTGGTGCAAAAGTAATTGCTGCTTTTGCCATAGAACCAAGCCAGTGGGCTGAAATCTGGGTTTCAAGGCACCTTTACATACACACACACACACACACACACACACACACACTACCTTCTCCTTCCATGGATGCAGCCCTGCTGTTTACACTAACCAGGTTTCAGCTGCCACTAGCCCCCGACATCTCTGTGCAGTGCACAGATGGCAAAACCATGAGGGCAGCCTGACCGCTCCAGGCCCCACCCTCAGGCTCCTGAGCAGCCTTTAAGATTATCTTGAGCAGCAGAGGGTAAGTAGGTCCCTGAATCTTAAACTCAGCCTACTGCTCTTTGCAGGTTCCAAGTTATGGCAAGTGCCTGGAGCTTTACAGGCTGTCACTTCCTGGGCTGTGTGACACTGGCAAGTTGAGTCTCCTCCCCTGGACCATTTCCTAGTGCATTAAATCTTCCCACTGCCGCTGGAATCCCAGATGACAGAGGGAGGCAGGAGATGCTTTGAGGGCTCTGGCCTCTGGAAGCCCTAAGGGACTGCTTGCTTGGCTTCGTGACTGGACATTATGACGTGGGCGTGAGGGGTCCCAGCCTGGGTGTCAGGGGCCTAGGGTTTGTGTGTGGCCTGGGAAAACAAGCAGAACACCCTGGACCTCTGATTCCTAGAAGTCCCTGGGCTTCCTGCTTCCAGAGGAACTGTCCTCAGAAAAGTGGTGTCCAGTGTCACATAGGAGCTATGGACAGCAATCACACAGTAGTCCCCTGTTATCCATGGGGGATACATTCCAAGGCCCCCAGTGGATGCCTGAAATTGCAGGTAGCTCTGTAATACCACACACACACACACACACACACACACACACACACACACACACACACACACACAGTTTTGTCCCATACATACATACATGCCCACGATAAAGTTGAAATTATAAACTAGATACATTAAGAGATTAATAGATGGGATGTGGTGGCTCATGCCTGTAATCTCAGCATTTTGGGAGGCTAAGGCAGGAAGACTGCTTGAGGCCAGGAGTTCAAGACCAGCCTGGCAACATGGTGAAACCACCGTCTCTACAAAAAATACAAAAAAAAAAGTAGCCAGGCATGGTGGTGTCCATCTGTTGTCCCAGCTACTCAGAAGGCTGAGGTGAAAGGACCGCTCGAGCCTGGGAGGAGGAGGTTGCAGTGAGTTGAGATTGCACCACTGTACTCTGGCCTAGGTGACAGAATGAGACTCCATCTAAAAAAAAGTAGGGGCAGAGATTAACAATAATAAAATAGAACAATTATAATAACGGACTGTAATAAAAGTTATGTGAACATGTTCTCTCTTTCTCTAAAGGTCTTATTGTACTGTCACCCTTCTTGTGCTGCTGTGAGACGTTGAAATGCCTGCATGATGAGGTGAAGTGAGGGGAGCGATGGGCATTAGGACACTGCATTAGGCTGCTCTTGACCTTCTGACTACATTTTGGAAGGAGGCTTATCTGCTTCTGGTGACCCTGGAGCATTGAGCGCTGTTGAGGTCAATATCTATAAGCAGGCAGCGTCCATCACTGGACATGGTGGATCACCGGACAAAGGAATGATTCACGTCCCAGGCGGAATGGCACAAGATTTCATCACACTGCTCAGAATGGTGCGCAATTTCAAACTCATGAATTGTATATTTCTGGAATTTTCCATTTCATATTTTTGGACCACAGTTGACTGCAGGGAACTGAAACCATGGAAAGCAAAACTACAGACAAGGGGGAACTACTGTACATTTTGTCAGTGGCCTTTTACCAAACTTCAACCTGCAGAGAGACCCCAGGCCTCCAGGGGTAACTGGTCACTCCACGTGAGGCCTAGTGAGTCGCAGCCAGTGATCAAAATGTGAGCTTGTCCTCTTGTGGGTGATGAGGAGAATGGCTCTGGAATTTCTATGGATTTAGGTTAGTGGAACATCTGTTTGGGAGATGGGGATTAAGACACTTGCTGTAAAGCTGAGTGTCTATGTTATTCTGAGAAAAGCCTTGTTTACATCAAAGAATGGAAGGGAAGTTGGCTAATGGATACTTTAGGAGGGGCTGAAACTGCCACTCCAGTCACCCCTTGGCCTTCCTTGCCTACTTGGAACCTTTCCATGGTAGCCCACTGAATAAAATTCAAACACCTACTGTTGGGTACGACATTCATGGCCTTTCAGCATCTGACTCCTGATCACCCCTCTACCCTAATGGCTGTTACGGCCTACCCCCCAATCCTTACACTATGTCTACACCATCTTGGCAAAATGAAATAACTGGCCATTTCCCAGCATGCAAGGCCTTCCTTGCCTCCATGCCTTTGCACATGCTGTTCCCCTACTGGGAAGAGCTCCCTCTTTTAGTCTTTCTGGCAGTCTCCTCTCACCCTTGGACACCCAGCTGAAAAACTGACTTTCTCAAAGAAGCCTTTTGTGATCACAACCTCCTCCCCATCACATACACTCATTAGATATTCTGTCTTGTATCTCTGACTATGGGGAGTTCACACGATAGGATGACATTTGTAAAATGCTCAGTCTTCCCTTTCCCTCCATTCCCACCAGCACTCACCCTGAACTATGAGCTCCTTAAGGAGTGATAGCTCCTTGGCCTAACCCAGTGCTGGATCAGAGTAGGCCTTCTGTTTACTTAAGCAAAGAATGAATAAACTCAGAAAGCATTTGTGGTTTGTAGACTCAGAAACAGGAGATTGTCGACTCTGGGCTGGAACATCCCGGAGACTGAGGATTACAGACAGGCAGGGAGCTCGTGCAGGGAGGGTCACTGTTCCCTGATCAGGCATGTCCTCCTCCCTTCTCACTCAGCTTCGCTTGCAGTGGGGTGAGGGCCATGTTTTCTCAGCAGGAAGGTGAGTAGGAGAAGTGTGTCTCTTGGGCATCAGCAAGAGTGGATGTGGGTTCTCCACGATTTCTCTTTCCCATCCATAAGGTGAAAGTCTCTAAGAGAGAAGAGGCCAGGTCCCTAATGAGTGTTGTAGGTGAGCTGACCAGGGTGGCCTCCCAGACTGATGTGTTCAGCCCCTGAGATAGGGAGGCTTATCTGTTGCTGCAGCAGAACCTGCTCTATCTCAGCTAATAGAGGAGCGCAAAGATGATCTGATCCCAAACCTGATTTTACTGATGTGAAAACTGAGGCCTGGAGGGGAAAGCGCATGACTTCTGGTTCTGTGATTTTAAGCTGTCCCCTGAAAACCAGATAGTGGCAGCAACCAAGTCTTCTCTTCTCAATGCCAACCTTCTTCCCCACAGCCCAGGGGCACAGAAGGGAGTTAACCATAATCCTTCCTTCACAATATTATCTTTGATGTAATTCTTTGCCTATAGTCCCTGTACAAAGCAGCCACCATAGAAATGAGAACCCTGACAATAACTTATATCTACATATGAGATCTATCCCTAGCCTATCTCCTAGGTTCCCCCAACCTGACGTAATCACCATCTCGAATCACTCTCCTGTTTTCACATTTATGTAATTGCATCTAATCTGAATGTATTCTAAGAATAGATACTTTTGATTTGTTATTTAACTTTCTTCAAAGAGTATCATGCTGTATAAAATCTTTATGGCTTACTTATTTCACTTAATGTTGTATGCTATTTTTTTTAAATTAGAGACAGGATCTTGCCCAGGCTGGAGTGCAGTGGCTGTTCACAAGCACAATCACAGTGCACTACGGTCCTGGCCTCAAGCAATCCCACCTGCTTCCTGAGTAGCTGGGACTCTAGGTATGTACCCCCATGCCTGGCCATGCTACTAAATTTTAGTCATATTGAGGCATGCCACTGTAATTCATTCGTTCATTCATGTAGATTTAGCTTTCTATATTCCATCCATTGTGTGACTCAGCCACTGTTTATTCAACTACTCTCCTGTTGATGGATCTTGCAACTGTGAATGGTGCTGCTATGACTCTTCTTGACCTATGTTTGTAAGAACAGCTGTTCAGGGTATGTGCAACATCGTAGAATTCACCTTTCCAAGATACTGCTAATGTTCTCCAGTAACACTCAAGAAATCCTACAGGTCCACACCCTCTGCAACACTTGATCTCCCACTTTGTAATTTTATGAAATGTGTGTGCATTTGGTTCTTTTGCCACTTTAACAGGCTCCCTGACCTCCCTGGACCTCAGTTTCCAAATC